>PNEQ01003591.1:30850-41533 GCA_003012365.1 Medauroidea extradentata | reverse complement strand
TTTTACCCCTACTTCTCTTCCCCCGCGGCGAAAATGCTCCCATTCACCGGTGTTAACCAACTTATTTCCTGTTCAGTTACCTTTTGTGCGTGACAAAATAAAAAAATTAAAAAAAAATCGGGAGGCTGTTGCGCCTGGACTAGACCGGACCGGATGCCTGCGGGCATATTTCAAAAACACTCGACACGAGGAGCCGAGCTGAAGAAGGGCATAACACACAACTTCATGTGTGACGACCAGCGGCGTGGCTTAGCATTCTCGTGCGGTACGTTCCGGCAGGGTTGCCCAACAGCTCTTCAACAAATACCACAATTACAAGTGTCAAAATAAACTAGTTACCATCGAAATAGGCTAGACTGTGATTTCCAATGAACTCAATTGGTCTAAAAACTGACAATTCTCGTTTTTACACAGCATTAAACCAGAAAAAAAGCAGTTTAAAATAAAATTAATGATATGTACAAAGTTATTTTACATAATTAAACTAGTATGTATATTTATTAAAATTAAAAGGTTTAATGATTACCTTGGGATCAAAAGACTTTCCTGCTTAAAACAGGATTTTTAACTGGTTTGTATTTGCCCACCAAAATAATACTTTATCGCTTGACTAAGACATATTTGTGCTCAGCTTCAATGTTATACAGGGACGCAACAACAAGGTGGGAGGTGGCACGGAAATATTACCCCCCCCGCCCCCTTAATCAATCCTTGATGCCGGAGCAAACACTTAAAAATATACATGTCTACATACAATAATTTTGCATGTTCTTTACTTCAGTAATAGAATAAATAGTCATTTTATGAAAGCAAAACTTTTCTATCCAAGATGGTGACCACTGTACCTCATTAAAGAATAAAATTAGAACAGCAATTCTTACAATCCCCCCCCCCTTTTTTTTCTTTCATCCCATGTGGGAATTCAAGTTGTTGTACTCTTGAAATTATACAAGACTTCAGTATAAAAAAAATTACCATTACCTTAACATTTCTGTGGTGTTCTGATAAAAGGGGCATATAAGTCGAAAAAACGAGAAAATTGTGTTTAAGTATGGGAGCAAATTCTACACTTTATATTCTAGGTCTGGGTAAAAGCCATATACAGTAGAACCCTGTTATAACATTTTTCAAGGGACCTGTGAAAAAAAGTGTTACATGCAGGAAAATGTTATAAGCAGGAATCAATATTTTTTAAACCAATAAATGAATATTATTCAAAAGTAACTTAAAATTTGTTAGTTTATGTACAGTAAACAAGCCTATAATGAGATTAAATGATGGTATAGTTACTGTACCATCATAAACACTATTAATACATACATTGGGTGTATAATAGAGACTTTCACACTTGTCTTCGTAAGTTCATAATCAACATCTTCAGGATCACAGTACACTTATGATACTTTCCCAGATGTTAGTAATTTGTTTTTTACTGTTGTTTTTAGTCTACTGCTTAGTTATTTTATCTAAAATAATATAGTTAAGAATAATTTTACCAGAGTTGTGGTAAATGTGTGAGAAAAAAGTGATGTTATATGCAGGAAATGAAAATACAAGTGCTGTTATAAGCAGGAAATGAAAGCATTATGCTTTATGGAAAATGATGGGACCAAAGAAAAGTGATGTTGCATGCAGGAAAAAATTATATCCAGAAATGTTATAACAGGGTTCTACTGTAACTCTAATGGTTATGAGAAGGTAAAAAATTTAATTTGCATGATTGTATGTTTCATTATACACAGTATAACTTCAAACTTTATTTTTAATTTATGCAAAACACCATTTTTTACTTACACCACTTTACCCAAACACCACAGATTTGTGGAGTAACGATATGTGTGTAAGCTACGCTTATGCTATTTAGAAGTAAACTGTTTGTGTTTGTTCCAACATCTCCCGTATGTAATGGTGCCAACACTATGCTGTAGTAGATTAGTGCATCTTGTTTGTTCACAGAAATTTTTTTTTGTGTGAACTTACAAAATGATTGATGTGAAAACTAATCCCATAAAAATAAATTTCATGTTAATGACAAAAAGTTCATAGCTTTAAAGGGTTGTACTTATAATTTTAACTCCCAGTTCAATGTGGTTTAAGTTAAAAGATAGCCAAATGCAGATGCTTCCACAATAGAGTATGGCTGTAAACGGCATGTAGGTTAACAAATAAGAATTCTGGTGTACCGTATTTCCATAATCTGTAGTATTTTCTGTTTCAGTGAAAAATATTTACCCTACAAATAATGGACTTCATATTATTAAAATTTTTGAAATGGCAGGCTATTATCTACTTATAATTTACATGACTAGGTTGCTATTTAGGATCAGTCAATTATACCCCTTTTAAGGTTAAGCCCTACAGAAAAATTTAAAGACTGCAATTAAAAAAAGAATTATTATGAACTGATACACTGTACTTTCTATACAGACACATTACCAACATCATGTAGCACATGTGTGCATTAATATTAACTTGTGCTTTTTATTCAAGGATCTGATTATAGAACTACCCTATATTTAAGGTTGGTTATAGTCTGACCTATTCTGTATTTATGTAGGGTGAGATAATGGGAGTGGATGGAACATATGAACATCACTAAAGATGACCACAACGTATGTGGCAGGGGAGGATCCAGAGTTGAGGCCAGGGAGAAAGGGCCCCCCAGCTAACATCCCACGTTACCGTTTTAAAGTATTGTTCATCCGTAATATATTACAATTTTTTTAAATTGGCGTACAAAATGTTTTGGTTAGGAAACTTTGTAACTCCTTAATTACGACATTTGACCATAGGTGAATACACAAAATGTTTGCTAAATTGTGACATGCGACTAAGTCTGGCACAGAATTAAATAACTCTGGAAACACATCGTACATGGGTTACTTGCTTCAAATTAACCAAAAATGAATTATTTATACAAAATAAATGTCTTTTTTAATACTTACATTACCTTGGCATAGTTAAAATTCTTTATCCTGTAGTAGACCTGTTAAAAAAAGCACCATCCAAAATTTGTTTGGGGCAAGACCCCTGTACCATCCTATTTGGCTTGGGGTTTGGGTACATCTCCTCCTCAAAACACAGAGCTGGGATATGGTGAAGTACTATCGCATGATTGCAAAAGGTGCAAGTTCTCTAATTTTTTTACGACAGCCATTCCTCAACAGGTTGTACTGTCACCTGACTACTTGAAACTCCAGTTTGTATTGGCTAGCCACAGACCCCCTTAATAAATCCTTTAGAATGTGTAGGATGCATTTTACATAACTCAGGGACATGCATTACTTCCGCAAACAAACCCATGAGCTTCAGGTGATTTTGCTATAGACAGAAGCCTCCACATCTCAAGAATCTTCTTAGCAAAGCTTATTTCAGTGCTTATGTCACCATAAACATTTGTCAGTGGTACAACAAAATGGGTAATGTAGGATATCACACGGTCAATTAATGCCACTGGACCCTGAGTGGTGAGAGCAAAAATCTGTTACTCTCGGATTGAACTGACCAAGTTAAGTGTTAACATTTCAGTAGATATAGGCAAAACTACAATATACTAATATTTACGTACTATATAATCGTTAGGGAACGTAGAAGTTTTGGTCATTAACGGGGTCCAGAATCAAAATTGGAAAATAATTCAAGTTATCATACACATTTTACCACTTACAAACTGAAATTAGTGATCAATTGCAAATATCACAGTATCGCCTAACTAGCTTCACTAAGCACATAACTGGTTAACAGTGGTTCGTACTGAATTGCTCGATGGCCAGAGAGTCCCACCTGACCACTGGTTTTGCTGCACATGACTATTATCTTTACCTCTAAATGTTACAATCAAGTGAATAAGGGTATGAATACAACCTCTAAACACATCCTTACAGTAAAAACTTCACACATATTCTGCACACAACCAATTCAGTTTGAAATGTGGGTCACTAACCTCTTTGCTTGGGACGCAGATTGGTGTTCCCTCACGCACAATGCCCGCCTCGACCATTACTCCGACCACGATGGGGTCACGAGAGTTGAACACAAACTGTAACAATATTCAACGTTGTTCAGGAACTGTTCCACTACAATGCACTAAAATAAACATTACACTGTTGTACAATATAAGAAGTCCCTAAACAGGTCACACACTTCTGTTAGAATTATGCATTCAGTTTGGCTTAATGTACCATCAATGTTAATTTTAAGTCAGAATTAAAAAGAAATATTTACATCCATCTCAAAGCTTGTTTAACTACACACAAAAATATAAAGCAAAATGTACACTGCAGAAAACAATAAGTGTTTGTGATACACGTGATATGTCTCTTCTTACCAAGATATCAGTCACAAAATATAATTGGGGAATCAATAAAGTAAATTAATTATGTACGAGTTAATTAAGGGAAACCTCTTTCAAACAAAAAAAAAGGGTTAATAAAATTTCTCAACTAAGAAATGCAATACAAACTTAAGAAATCTGAAATATCAAGTACAAATATAATTATTTTAATGCCAGTGGTAAGCAAAGCTGTTAAAAGAGTATGTAGTAGATAAATAAATGCTTAAAACGTCGTTTTGAAACCCCACACTGCCTGCCTGGAGGTTACGGCAGAGAAACAAGCACATACTACAGAAGACACTGACTTATGCAACACTTGCCACATGAGCCACTATGAACCAAACACTCAACTAGCCTGCAATCTTTCCATCAAGTTAGTTTTACTACAGGAGTTTAAGGAGCCCGCCTCGTGGCACATGTGTTTGTGTGAGTGAGGTATGGTGCTAAGGGCGACATCGTATGGGCCATACAACAGTGCCTCTACGTTTAAGGCGTGCAGTCTTCACGAAAAAACACATTTTCTATGCGACTTTAAGTGGTGACCCTATTATTTTATTTACAAAATCACATTACTAAAGTCCAATGCACTACCCTTAAGTGGTTTCACATGTATTCGGCTAGTATATTTTCCGCTATAGCAGCCTGAAAACCCCATTTTAACACATTTTGACGTGTCCTAAATGGGTATTTCTAATACGTGTGTTGTCTTGAAAGTACTTAAGGGCAGTCGTCTGAAGTGTGTGTTCTTTTCATAGAGAAACGGCGTGAACACACGTGTATTACTTTCGGTGTAAAATTTTTTCTTCAAACATGCTGCAGTGTGATTTTATGGCAACGAGGCAGGCCCCTTAAGCTGTGACCTCCTATAAAAATTTGTAGTAAAAATAAATGCAATGCTGTGTCCCAGTTTCACACACATCTGGTACGTACAGCTTCACGTAACTTTCATAAAAAAAAAAATACTATTTTTAAGCTATGCTGGAGGGTTTTGAAACAGCAATATTAATGTGCTTGGTATCTCTAATTTTTTCTTTACATAAATTAACTTACTGGTGGATATGAATACTTTAGTAGTTAAAACTGTATTTCCCAACACACATCTACAAATTATAAAGTATGCACTAGACGGTTGCCTTAAATTAAGGATGTTTAAGTGGGGAAAAATCATAATTTTATATTTTTATGAAATAGTATTTTGTAGATGCAACTCGGAAAAACATTTTTTTCTTATTAAAAAATTAGCTGAGCCAGTTTGCCCATAATAGCATCTCAAATTCAAATTTTTCACTACTTTACTTTTTATGAAATATTAACATTGAAACTACATGTTATTGGCTATGGCTTGAAGTTTATTAAAAAATGACAATTTTTAAAACACAAAATTTTTTTTACTGGATTTTTGTATTCATCAAGCCCATGAAAAGTAGTAAAAACCTGCAAATTTAGACTTTTGACATTCCATTATGTGAAAACTGGCAAAGCTAATTTTTTTAAGAAGAAAATGTACTGTAAGTAACATTTATAAAACTAACACTACAAATATAAAAATACAATTTTCCACCACTTGAATGCCCTTGAAGACTGTTTGTAGACAAGACACAATATAGTTGTTTCCAGTGGCTGTGTGGTGACGAAACTAGTCTAGTATTATCATTAAGACGGCCTCGCAAGATTCCAGATTCCGTAGCAGTTTTCATACCAACAAGCTTGTCCAGAAATGTAAAAGAACCTGCTCTATTTTTTTCTGTTAGTATTTTTGCTTGCTTTCTTCCCATAAATCTCTATAGTCAATCACAGACCTTTGCGTTGGTCACATGGCCGTAAAATTCCACAACCGATTAATGTTGTCGACATCATGAAATATCAAGAGTAAACTAATCTTAATTCATTCCGAAGTATTACTAGACTACCACAACCACATCAGTTATGTTGTTTCTGGAGTAAAGGTCACGTCAACCACTTACGTTTTTTTTACCGACTACTTTCATTAAGGGGGGCGGTGGCCTTCCTGCAAAATTTTAGTTTATTTAATAATGTTTATATTTGTACGAGACTTTGTTTGTTTTATAGGCATGTATTGTGATGCTTTTTTAAAGCAATGAAAATTTTCTAACTTTCATAGTTTTCGTATAATGGCATGTCAAAGCCAAAATTTGAACAAAACGGTTTTATACAAGAAACGAAAACCAACTGACATACAGAAATGAAAAAGTTCCCACTGAAGAACAGTACTGCAGGCTACGTCTGGACATAAATAAAAAAACCGCATTGAATATTTTCTATATTTAAAAAAAACTGCTAAATTTTAAATAGGATTGCAATGCGATGTTTTTATACATGTCCAGTTGTAGCCCGTGACACTGTTGTTCAGTGCGAATTATTTCGTATCTGTAAGTAAATTGGTTTTTGTTTCTTGTATAAAACCGTTTTATGCAAATTGTGGCTTTTACTTGCCACTATACAAAAACTATGAAAGCTAGAAAATTTTCATTACTGTGAAAAGTAGTCACAATATATGTCTACAAAACAAACAATACCTTGTACAAATATAAACATTATTAAAATAATATAAATTTTGTGTATTCCCCCTGAAACCTATTGATGCCAGCTTTCTTTGAAGTACATATGTGAAAAATGCCATCATATTTTTCAGGAATTTGCAATTATTTATTAAAATTGAAATAACTCGGTATGAATCAAAGTAATCAAGTTGGAAAAAATTTCTACTGCCAAACAAATGTTCCCTTAAGCCATTGCAATTGTAAACCATTTTTTTTCAACAAAAATTTATTTAAAAAATCTGAAAATGATATTTTAAAAAATACAGAGCCAATATATTGGCCTCTGGGATTTTTCGCACTGGCAAAGAAAGCCATATTTCGGCTCTTGGCACTGAAAGGGTTAAAATAGAGGTTAGCTTTTATTAAAATACGAGTGAATCTGATATGCCTATGCTATACGCACGGGTATAACATAAGTTAGGCATCGTGTGAGGCAGTCTTAAAGGAAGTTGAACATGATGCCTTACCTGGGGCAGGACTCGCAGTTTGCAAGGGAACACGGCGACACTCTTGAATTCTTCCCGCTTCCTCTGCTTCAGCTCCTCTCTGTACGCCATGAACTTGTCGAACAAGTGGTAGATGATGTCCGCCTGGAATATCTTCACGCCCAGAGTGTCCGCCAGCTCCTGGGCGTCCCGCTCCACTTTCACGTCGAACGCCAGGATTGTTGCATACCTACAAGGCAACACCACAAACAAACACTGTCGTTACCGCTGGTTAAAAACTACGTCTTTGACACAATTGATGGTTGCAAGGGGACGCTCGACAAGAATTTTTTCCATATCTAACGAAATAAGGTTTGTTTTGTAGACATAAACTGTGACTATCATCTACTGCACAGAAATTTTTTTAGCTTTCCGAGTTTTTATATAATGGCATGTCAAAGTACAAATTTGCATTGAACTGTTTTATGCTTTACAGGAAAACCAAGTGGCTTACCAAAGTGAAAAAAAAATTCACACAGAATAACCAAGTTGCACGCTACATGGTCTTCTATAAAAAAATCTGAAATTTGAAATTAAAATTTTAAAAAATTCAAGATTTTTTAAACATTCTAAAATATTTTATGTTTTATTTTTGTATAGGAGATCTTTTAGCCTATAACTTCTTTATTCAGTACGAATTTTTCCAGATCGGTAAGTCAATTTGTTTTCCTTTAATGTCATAGGTGGCTGAAGTAATAAAGTTTATAATACATTTCAGATGCCGAGATTCAGTGTTATGGCGTGTGTTTAAGGAAATCAGAAATAAAGTGAGGTTTTATACTGCTTTTAAGTTAACATTAATCATATCAGAATATGGCAATTTGATTGGTCGATTGTACTTAGAAACATTCAATATTTAGAACTCCAACCACCAACAAACACTTCTGCCATCCCGCTTTTGGTAACCTGTCCTTCAATTGTCACCAACTAACAACCTCACTAACAAAACCCAACCAACAATTGTGCCACACTAAAAACTATATCTTCATGTGCATTTAACAACTCGCAAATTTAATTATTAAATATTAACATTATTTTTAAGGCTAAAGAGTTATGGAACATTATCTAAGATGTCAACTTTTAATGCAAGTGAGAGCCTATGGTAAAAATAAAACACAATAACTGGAAATCATTTTATTAAGAAAAAAATGTAATTATTTCACATATACATTTCTTAGGGTTACGTATCATTATAATTCTTACCTATGAATTAATATATGAAACAAAATATTGCACAAATGTAGTTTGGCAGCCGTACATGAAACAGGGTATTTACAGTAAAGTTATTACTTATGAAAACCGTCTGTCAAAAAATAATAAATGTATTTACTATGATCTTAAGACATTAACTTTTGGGTACTGTGCAATATTTCGCTATGTTTAGGTTAACCAATGAAAGAACTACACAAATTCGGTGAAATTAAAAAAACTACTAATACGCTTTCAAATCTGTTGACTTTACTGCAAATAAATAGCATATTCCTGTAGCTGCTTCTTATTTACTTCAGTACAATACTTACAAGTGGATACATCATATACTACATAAAAATTACTATTTAAAGTAACTATACCTGTGTTCTAAATTTCTGTTTAATAGTCACCAATATACATGCAATTAACACAAAATAACAGCACTGCTATTTTTATAGCAATTAAAAGTTAACCTAATTACAAAAATATAGTATTGGGAATATTCGTACGCAAACTGTGAAGCCTAATTTAACGATAACAAAGCAGCACTTAAATCATGCATCAATTATACTCAACACAGTAAAAAAAATTTTGTACTTTTACAAAAAGGTTTTTTGGAAACCAGTTTCCAAAAAAGTTTTTTGTAACACTACGAAAATATTTTGTAAAATTTACAAAAATCTTGTAAATTTACAAATTTCTTTGTATATTTACAAACATTTCTGTAAATCTACAAACAAACTTTGTATATTTACAGCTAATATCTGGTTCAGTTTACAATAATTTCTTGTAGTGTTACGAAAATTTTTTTTGGAAACTAGTTTCCAAAAAAATTTTTTGTGAAAGTACGAAATGTTTTGTAAAATGTAAAAGGTCTCCTAGGTTTATTTTGTTTCAATTCGAAAAATCTGCTCGTTAGCATTATTTTACTAGTTCCCAAAGTTGTTTACGATTTTTGTAACCACTTTAAAAAGGTTTCTGACATCTTACTTTTATTATCTGACTGATAATGTTCTGATATTACGTTACAAGAATTTCCTTGTAAATGTACAAATTTTTTTTACTGTGAAGGTACTTACTGACTGTCATGCTCCAGCATGGTCGATGCCTTCATGACATCTTTCTTGACGACTGGGCCAATGCGAATATTGGAATACTGAAAGCAAAGATATTCACAGCATGGAAGTACATTTTAAAACTTGACAACAAAGCAAGTGTAACATTTTCAAACCCATCACCTTATCCGCTCTCTGATTAGCAGGATTAATTTCGGGTGTCAATATATTTACAGGCGGGAACTGTTAGCGACATTTAGGTTTATGACTTTAAGGCTCGGTTTCAGTCGCCATATTGAATTTTATTATCTTTTTTGGAATTCTGAGAAGAACATTGTTAAATGTGTGATTATACCCCAAACTCTATTTATAGGCCATTCGGAATAAAGTGAGCACTAAAGATTTAACCTTTGAAAAAAATCACTAGCCGTTACTGCATATACATCACCACTAACAAGAGTTACTTTACTGCTTGTATGGTTGGTAGCGATTTATTGTACGTAGTTCCGTGTATTTTCCTATTTGTATACAACATTAGTGAAAGAACATATGACGAACTCGACCTGTCTGTATTTAATACACTTCAAAATATTTACTTATGATCTTATTGACATTCATACTGTTACAAGTTTGAGGAGCACAAACTTTACATGTGGGCAATTCCCATGAGTTCTTTGGGATAGAGGTCTTAGAATTACAAATAAAAGAGTTAAATTAAGTACTGGATTTAATAGCTCACAAAGCTACGAAATACACAAAACAGTAATCAACTAGAACTCTTACAACGCAATTAGTTATGCACACAATTACTCCTGTGTCACAGACACGTTAATTAAAACAGTAATCAACTAGAACTCTTACAACGCAATTAGTTATGCACACAATTACTCCTGTGTCACAGACACGTTAATTAACTTTGACAATTAAAGCACAAGAAAAGTCTACCATCAATTAATTAAACATTATAAATCACAATAAACAGTATTTCTAACAATGACAATGTACAACCTTATCAGTCCGAAGTGGTGATGGCTCACCATGTGCTGCGCAGCACCCCG
>PNEQ01003591.1:0-29850 GCA_003012365.1 Medauroidea extradentata | reverse complement strand
TATGTCCTGTAGTTTCGGCGTGGTGCAATGAGTTCACGCGGCTGCCAATAGATAGCATATCAGTACAGCGCATATCGGGTTATATACTGACGCGCGACACACCACACTATAACTGCCATTGCAGGACTCGCGTTTTCAGTTTAAGTGAAGTGAACCAGTGCTTAACATAAACTTAAAAGTCCAGACAAGAGAATAACAAACTGTTATTCCAGAAGTAAAACATCTTTACAGCAAAAATCAGCAGATGAAATGTCTGCTATAAAAAGAAAACTTTACACTAGAAAGTAAAACTGCAATTTTAATGAATATATTTATAATTTTAATGAATATATTTATCTATTACTTTCGAAAATGGTTTTAGGCTGAAGTACCATATCTAACGAGATATTGTACGAAGTCATCCCGCCCAATTTTTTGTAGTTTCCTATATTTACAGAAATGTAGAAAACTCCAAAAAAGTGGTCATAACTTCATTAAAAAAATTCTGAAAAAAATTTTTTCATGGTCGGTCTACTTGAAATTGTTCTCCGATTCTTGTGCCAAGCAACAACAATCGAAAATTTAAAAAAAATCCGTCGCTCCATTGCCCTTAAGAGTGTGTGGTAGATAACAGTTTAACTTTTAACCTATATTTAGATCTAAATCAATACGGCAAATTATATACATATGAAAATACTGGCCTGATTTCAGCGTAAATACACGTTAAAAGTTCAACTGCGATGCTTTTATCGTAACCCCAGGCAAATATAATTCACGCTATAATACAACATTAAAAATTTTTATTATCAAAATTTCATAAAAGCGAAAAATAAAATAATTCAATACCACAACCGACGCGGATACTTGTTGGTAGGATCGTGTCTAGGAAAAAAAAGGGGGAGAGGCGCAGAAGGGTATATGGTCCGGACTTCACATTTTATAAGTGGCCTCACTTTTTAGATAAAACAATACGTGATTTATAATTTAAAATGATTGGGTTTTCCAAAAAGTCCCCACTAAACTGTGATGGTAGATGAAATATATTTTAGGGGAAAATTTGAAAAACTGAGGTTTATTACTTTTAAAAATTAGGAGCGAATCATGATATATTACTGAAAAATCAATGTAGGGATTCTTCGATATGAAAATTATGTTGCTTTGAACATATTTTTTTTAAAATAACTGTAACGATGTCATTACCATCCAGGATTGCCATTGTCAAAGTTATGACAACGCAGCCAACATGTCAGAAGTATGAGAGCCCACAAGCGCACATCTAAGAGGAGGAGGGAGGTGTACTTCCGATAAATGTTGACCCGAGCAGGGGTGTAAACAGAGGGGTGGAAGGTTTAACACCCCCCCCCAACAATATGACGGACCAAAATATTTTCACTACTAAAAAATCCTAATATTAATCCTACAAGTATATTAAATATTTAGATAATAAAACTGCTTAAGAGGGCGTGGTAGGCCTATCATATTTCAACGCTAAAAGCATTAATTCATAACTGTAGGTTTCTTGATGCCAATATGCGAAAATTAAACTATAGCAATCCTAGACAATAGTTTTAGCCACCGTTTTAAGCAAAATTATTTTCAGTGTTACCAACTTCTGAGGCACAATCTCTGACACCGGAACCTCATGCATTTAACTGCGGCGCAAGAGATTACGCGTAACGTATCAGTAATTTTGAATAAATATTTACTCATAAAGTTGGCTAATGCCATTATCTAGGATTGTCACTGAGAATTTTATCCATATTTACATCGAAAAAAACGTAGAAATCAGTTGATGTTTTCAGCGTTTATTTATCTACCACGCACTATTAAGGGCCTCGCCTACCACACGCCGAAAATAGGTTACAGCGTGTTCGTAAATACTTTTTTTAAGGAAAGTATTCAACATATGCCCATTGTGCCAACGAAGGAAAAGAAAATACACTTCAAACGATGACGTAAGGGTGGTTCAAAGCATCACGTCGACTAACTGAATCATATCGGAGCCCCTCAAAGTTGCTAAAACAACAGCTTTTTTAACCTGTCATTTCTGAAAAACTAATCACGGAATTCGTGTGAAACTACTCTAGAAACATGCAGTGGACTTAGCTTAAAATGATGTCAACACTGAAAGTGTCAGTCAGGCGAGTGATCTACGATACCACTGCACGTTGTTTCAGTGTCTTGCAGTAGAGGCGATACCGCACCAGATGAGCCGGTCAACATCGCCCTTGGCGCCGTGCCTCTCAGTTTTAACGTCTTTTTTATTTTTATATTTGTACCAGATTTTTTTTCTTATTTTAGACATAAATTGTGACAAAATCTTCCTCTTACAATTTTCGCGTAATGAGCCGTAAACGTCAAAATTTACACTTCATGGTTTTACGTACGCCACTAAAACCAACTGACATACCAAACCGAAAAAATTCACAATGTATTACAATATTGTAGGCTATGAAATGACACACATAAAAACAAAAAATTAAATATTTCTGTATTTAATAAAAAAATGCTGAATTTTGAAATGAAAATTTAACAATTTAAATTTTTTTAATACAAAAATTTATTAATTTTTGTATTTATATATGTTAAATCATTGACTACAACATTATTATACACTGTGAATTTTTCCGGTTTGGTATGTCAGTTGGTTTTAGTGGCGTACATAAAACCGTAAAGTGCAAATTTTGAAGTTTACTACTCATTACGCGAAAACTATGAGAGAAACAACCATTTTCGAAGAGAAAGATTTTGTCCCAATATATGTCGAAAATAAGAAAAAAAAAATGTGTGGTACAAATATAAAAATATAAAAAGACGTTGAAAACTTGAGGTGAACCGCGCCAAGTCAATTTTATATTTATGTGAAATACTGTTAGTATCGTAGACGATACTTGTGAGTGCAGTTTCCTCTTACGAAACAATTTTAGCTGGCGTAGTTTTCTCATAACGATGCTTCAAAGTCAACATTTGCAAGTTCTGCTGCCATGCAAATAGTTAAAAACCAACTGACTTACGTGAGTGAAATAATTCACAGTGAAATAATATACTATAGACTACGTAATAAAACACTTGAAAAAAATTCCGCGAAATATTTTTGTACTGAAAAAAATTACTGAATTTTAGACTTTGTTTCTGTACTTTCGCGACTTTTTTTTTTAAATTCAAAATATTACGTTGTTTTTTTTTTTTTTTTTTTTTTTTTTTTTTTTTTTTTTTTTTTTTTTTTTTTTTTTTTTTTTTTTTTTTTTTTTTTTTTTTTTTTTTTTTTTTTTTTTTTTTTTTTTTAAATGTTTTATTGCATAGCTCATGGGACGTAAATTCACAGTGAATTATTTTGTTTAAGAAGGTCAGATGTTTCTCACTATTTGCATGGCAGTGCAACAAACAAATTTTGACTTTGACGCCCCGTTATGAGAAAACTATGAGAGTTAAAATTTATTCGTAAGAGTAAAATGTACTCACAAGTATCGTCTACAAAACTAACAATATTTCATATAAATATAAAATTATGATTTTATCGCACTTGAACACCCTTAAAGGGCGTTTCAGAGGCTAAAAATCATAAATTTAAATATGTATAAAACAGAGTTACTTTTGTAGACGGTACTTGGAAATACATTATCCAATAAAAAAAACTCAGTCAGTTTTATCATCGTAGCATTTCAAAGACAAAATTTGCATGTTTTTTTCTTCGTACACCCCTCGAATACCAAGCAACACAAAGGAACGAAATAATTCACAGCGAAAGCACACGTCACTGGATAGGACTTTGCGTATACAAAAACCCATTCAAACAATGTTTTGTATTTTCAAAAAAATTAGGAATATTTTTCTCAACTTTGACATTTTTCAAAACAAAATTATTTTGTACTGGGTTTTTATATACTCAAAGCCGTAGCCAGTAACATATACTTTTACGGTGAATTATTTCGTTTCATTATGTTGATTGGTTTTCGAGGGGTGTACGAAGTAAAATCATGCAAAACTTCGGTTGAAATGACATTATGAGAAAACAGGCTGATAATGTACTTTTCAAATATCGGTTACAAAACTAACACTGTTTCACACAAATATAAAATTACGATTTTTTCTCCCTTTAGAATGTCCTTAAATAGCACCATTTAGCACCTTGGAATCTAAATTCCTGGGGAAGGACCCTCCCCTCCTATGGTTAAAGGGATAGGTGTTCGTTTATCAAATTGCCAATGTGGACCATTACCTTCTTAAACACAAATCCTGGCTATGCCACTGATCCCGGGCCTCGTATTCTCATAAAGTGCCCCTGCTTGTTGGTACACCTGCAGGAGTTGGAAGTGTGCACGGCAATAGAGTAGGGGCAGGTCTGGACACTTGGAGTTGAAAACTGACTCTCATATGACTGATTGGTGTCACTGGCACTCTGATGTTTTAACATTGCGTTATATGGAACCACGAGAAGTAAGTTCGTGTCGTAGCCGCTAGGAGTACTGGTAGTACGACGCTATATTGCATTGTTAAAACAACACTTTTACTAGTGGCAGGCGCTCAACTGTGTAGCATTGTTAGATAGGCCAGTGTCCAGACATGTAATTCTAAGACCGTGGAAATGTGAGTGTTTGTATACGGTTAATTCTACTACAGGTTAGAAAGACCAATGTTAAGGGGGTTCCCTACCTGCGCTTGAAACGCGTTGAAGTGAGTTGCGAGTATTCATTTTTCGACGAAACTACTTAACGCGAACCGTAATGGTTCGTCTACGAAAAGAACACACACTTCAATTTATGCTGCTGTAAGTTTAAAAATTCGGTACGCGTGTTTTAAATATGATTTTTGAGCCGCCCAAAATGGCTACAAAAGGCTTTTCCAGACTACCGTACCTGGTAATATACCGACTAGAATAGAAAAAACTCGCATATAGAAACACGCGTTGGAATTTCTCAACTATACTTCTCACAAATAAAATTATATTGCCACCGTTAGTCCCACAGGAAAATGAATACTAGTAAAGCTCTGCGCACCAGTTGTGTGGCTTGCACGTAGAGGTCAAACTACGTTACACACGCCGGCCGGTGGCGACCTTACGCTTTATAGATTTTGTGCGTCTCACACAAACGCAGTCTATATAGGGAACCGCCTTAAAAGTTTGTCACAGG
Source organism: Medauroidea extradentata (assembly GCA_003012365.1). Classification (NCBI taxonomy): domain Eukaryota; kingdom Metazoa; phylum Arthropoda; class Insecta; order Phasmatodea; family Phasmatidae; genus Medauroidea; species Medauroidea extradentata. The sequence goes on along the minus strand of PNEQ01003591.1, from coordinate 24,739 downwards.
GAAAATTGAGCGCTAGTATCGCGAATGGGTGCAAACTTACCAATCAAAGAGCTTTCCTGAATTTCAAGTTACATAAAGTTGATAGTTTAAAACACAATTTTTTTTTTTAATTTTCACTTTAAAATTAAGGTAAATTTCTTGTCATTTCCAAGATTTTAAAATTTAATTTTACTATAGTTTCGTATTTATCTGGTCCTTTTGCGACAGGAGCGAAATTTTCCCTGTGCCAAACTCTTCCATTAGGAAACACGTTTTCTGTCCAACATGTAGAATTAAGGCCTTGTTACGGAGTTTTGCAATGATTTCGAAAATATTTTTTTTATTGCTACCTAATACTCATATGACAATTTCGCTGCTCAGTTTTGACACTTATATGTTATAATTTGTAGCGGAATTTTTTTGTAGAATTATACTGAACGGATTTTTAGATTTCATTACCCAAAGTACCACGTTTTTCGTTGTGAAAATAAGCAAAAATGAAGGAAATAATTTTTTTTCTGGCGAATGGTACATAAAAAAAAAGCACAGTATTGTGCATCGTGGGATTGCACATTGACTGAAATTTTTTCAAAACTTTTGGTTAAAAACTATTTGAGTTATTGGCACCAGTCTGAAAAAAAAAAAACTCGGGAACAAGCCCTTAACGTTAGGTTGTAGGAACGCCTGAAGAGACCAGAGGCTGTGCAGCAGGCCTACAGCAGCCGGGGCAGTCGGTCCCCTCGCGAGCCGGCGACACACCAACGAGCTGTATCCTGCCAGCGCGGGGCCGCGGAGCCAGGGCAGGAGGAGGGGGGGGGGGCTGGACTAAGAAGGAAGTGCTTCATTGGAAGCTGTGGAGTGACTCAAAGAGAGGACTGACAGGTTCGCTGGAACAGGAAGCCACAACAAGCGGCGTGGCGGGATGGCGAAACTAAAAAACTCCGAGGGCGAGGATTGGTTGTTGGAACACTACAAGGGGAGGAGGGGGATATTGGGTTCAAAATCATTATCACACACTGCAACGGCCGCGTGTAAGCCCCAGCTATTTCTATCGCCGAGCAGAGGAAGCAGAGCGAGCGATGCGAGGTACAGTACTAGCTTCCTCCTTCCTGCGCGAGAATAGGAAATACTTTCATATAGACGATGCAGGATAAACTGAACACTCCAAGGTGATATGCTCAAAACTCTTCCATAAATATATATTAGAGAAGGGGGTGTTTGCTGGCAGAAATCACTCACTACGCAAAACACATCCTCGAGAGAGGTGTATCTGTATACGGGTAGTTGGGAAACCCTGCTGTAGTTCTATTTTCAGCCACTTCGTATCTTTCCGCACGTAACGGCTGACGCAGAGAAATGTCTAACCTCTCTGGACACGGCACTTGATGTTTGCGGGTGTGAGATAAATTGTGCTGTCAGTCTGAACTGATACAGTTTGAAAAAATAAAAGTTTATTAATCATATGAAATATAATTGTGGAGTGGAAAAACTAAAGGAGCTAAGTGCCAAAAATATGTTTTCACGTAAAAGGGAAAAAACATTGCTGCAAGAGCCTGTGGACATATGGGGACGGCGATCTTTAAGTCGTAACAAAATCTGTCAGGAAAATTATTGAGAGTTAATTTTTCAGTATTATATTGGCATCGACACCTAGTTCATTTTGATGTAAGAAATTCAATTTGGTCATTTTTGGCACTTAGCTCCTTTAGCATTTCCCCTCTTCAATTATGTTAATTTCGGTTGATTTTGCTTCAGTAAAAAATTTAAACAGGAAAATACACGGGACTATAGATTGTACCACCTTAAGGGCACCGCCTACCTGCGCGTTGCAGGCTCAGAAATAACAGACGTATGGGCAACCTTGAAACGCGCTTCAAATGCCGCATCGCCTCAACGATCCAAGCGCTCAACTGTCCTGCAAGATTCCCGCCGATCAATTTTTTCTATGGCACTTCAAGCGGTGATCATATAATTTTATGAGTTTCACATTCATCCGGTTAGTACATTTTGAAATACTGCAGCCTGAAAAGACCGTTTTTAGCTGTGATATATGGCTTAGAAAGTGTTTTTAATTAGCATTGCGTATTAACAATGAGGTTCCGACCCTGTCTGAAGTTTGTTTTCTTTTCGTACGTTGGCACAATGGGCACACGTGAAATATTTTCGTAGAAAAAAACCGGTTTACAAACACGCTGCAACGTATTTGAATCGTGGGGTAGGAGGCATTCTCAACAGTTACCAAATTGCCACACCTTATTCGTATGTATTACGCACTCTGTAAGGGTTACATAATTTTTTCGTAAGTAAAAAAACGTGTGAATTTATAAAAGAGTTTGGTTTGATTGTGTATGTACAACAAAAAAGGGCCAACTTATGTCTTCATGAGTCATAATGAGCGAGGTGGAGTAACTGTAACACGCTGGAATCCGAACTTTGAGGATTCATCCTCATTTCTGCCTTCCGCGGTTCCTTCAAATCGCTCCATATGAATGATGGGATAGTTCCAGTGGCGAATTCAGAAACATAATATGTGGGCGGGGGCCTTATGATGTCTTATGGATTGTAAAATATACCAACCATCTCAAAAGTGTGGTTGTTTACTGTTACACAACATTAAAAACAATATATGTACATACAAGTAGGACACATTAAATATACTCGTATCATCATAGAACAATACTTCAGTTTCCTTAAGGCGACAAGACATACTTTGGCTACATAATGTTTGAACACGATTTAGGGGGGGGGGGGTTCAGCCCGGAAGGGGTCCTCCCTTAAAACCGTCCGTGTCCTCAACGAAGGCAATGGCCGATTCCTCTCTCAGTTCCTGCTATTGTTGTAAGTTTGTGTGTGATCGTCTGAGGGCCTAGCTTGTACACGGGACGTAAAGCCCTCTCTTCCATTCGTAAAAGAGTCGCAGAGCGGAAACGTTTAACATTTTACCGATGAAAAGTTTTTAATAATTTTATGTTGGAGGACGGGGAGGGGGGATATACACCCTGTCCTTCTTCCCTAAAGACTTCGGCTATTTCTCTTTTGAGAAACATGTCCGGCAGCTCTATTGCGTTGACCTCTAAATGTTTCTGACAACAAGCCTGCAGAGACCTGGTTTCTTTTTCCCCCAGGAAGTCAAGATGGTTTGAAGAGTCAACACAATGAAGATGTTGGGAATGTTTCTCAGAATTTAAATGTCGAAATCAGGTAAACTTATACTGTATAGAATTGTTAATTAATATTCTAATCTGTGTTACAATGCAAGGTAAAATTTACAGGGCAGATAGAGAAGTGTACACAGCGCCTCAACTATGAGAAAGAGGGGGGGGGGGGAGCATAGAGTAGAATATCCGGGCCGCAGCCTTAGTAGAAGCCCTGCCCCTTTCCCTAAAGGGCACGGTCTACCACAATTTCCACCACCATTTTTTTATTTTTATTTGTACCAGATATTTTTTTTATTTTCGACTCAAAATGTGACTAAATTTGGCTCTTATTAATTTTTTTATCTCTCATAGTTTTCGCGTAAAATGGCTTGTTAAAGTCATATTTTGCATGTTTAAATTAAGGACTGCACTAAAATCAACTGATATACCAAACTGAAAAAAAAATTCACAGCGGATAAAGACATTACAGGCTACAATGTCATGCTCATAAAAATAAAGAATACAAATTATTTGTATTAAAAAAATTTTGCATTTAAAAAATTTTTATTTTAAGTTTCAGCATTTTTTAAATACAAATAATTCTTCTTTATTTCTATGAGCATGACATTGTAGCCTGCAATTTCTTTATCCACTGTGACATTTTTTGGGTTTGATATATCAGTTGGTTTTAGTGTAGTTCTTAAAACGGAAACATGCAAAATATGACTTTGACAAGCCATTACGTGAAAACTATGAGAGATAAAAAAATTTCATAAGAGCCAAATTTAGTCACATTTTGTGTCTAAAATAAGAAAAAAATCTGGTACAAATAAAAAATTTAAAAATTGTGATGAAAATTGCGGTAGACTGCGCCCTTAATTCCGTTTACAATAACTAGAAAACTTGTCGGCAAATTATTTTTCAAAAAATTATTAGTATTAATACATTACGGGATACCAAAACAATTCTCTGCCTCAGGCCCTCAGAAACCTTGCTGCCGTCCTGAATGTACATAGGAGGTTCACTTTAAAACTAAAAACATCTTGCATTGTGACACACATCACGAAATATATGTAGTTATTGCCGATACGTAACTGCCAAAGTTAACTGAAGTTATGCGAAACAGAATACGGGGGTTCAGGATAAAATGAGCACTTTTGAAGCCCTAGTTACTTTATTCCTTTTACAAAATGTACAGTTTCCCGCCACTTCTTAACATTAGCAAAGTTGCATAAATAACAATCTTAGTATACATAGTGTGACTGACTAAACAAGTGCATTTTCTGCACATACATCATCACAGCAAATTGTGTCACAGGAAACCTGATAATACACAGACAGTAAACAAACAAAAGGACTTGGTTTGCCAGTTACAAACAAGTCCTTTTGTTAGTTACTTGTCTATTTGCGTGAATTATTTGGTTTTCTGTTAAACCACTTGCAGCAGTGGCGTATTTCCAAAATACTTCTTTAGTTTGTAACTTGGCCTCATTGCAAGAATCGTTGAAAAATAACATGTACATAGTCTGTTCACTACAAATTGAGCACTCATCAGAACTTGTAATTAATTATAAATATGTTTCATTGTGCCAATAGATATTTACTTATGAGCGTGTTGAAATGTTTACACTGGATTTTTACTGACCTGGAAGTTTTCATATTAAAAATAGTAAATATGGCTTCAAAACGGCTTAAAGGAAACTTTATACAGAGCTCACTTTATCGCGAATGGCCTATAATTAGTATGTGTTGTACTTAAAATTTAACCTGTAAGGTAGTGGTGGTTTTAAGGGGGGGGGGACAGCTACCGGGCTGAAGGGCCTCCCCCCAAAAACCGTGTTCAACATTATGTAACCTAAGTATGTCCAGTTGCCTCAAGAAAACTGGTGTTTTGTTCTATGATTATCCAAGTACATTTAATGTGTCCTACTTGCATGTATGTTATTTTTAATGTTCTGTAACAATAAACCACCACACTTCTGAGATGGCTGGTATTTTTACAGCCCATAAAATCAAGTAAGGGACCCCCCTCCCTCCCCCCCCCGCCCCCCAAAAAATACGTTTCTAAATCCGCCGCTGCTGTAAGGTCAGAATAATTTGCAATAATTATTCTAGACAAGAGGATCGTCAATATGAGCTGAACTGATCGCGAACACAACACTAGCCGTGGCGAACGCGCTCGACGGGACAACATAACCGCGCAGGGGCGGCTAGATCGTCACCTACCCACCCCGCCCTCCCCTCGACCAGCCATCCTGCCCGCCTGCCGGCTTCCTGCGCGGCGACGGTGTAGAAATAACTTTCACGACTTCCGGTGTCGCTCCCTCCCCCTCCTCCCCGCACGTATGCTCACTCTCCCGGCGCGCCACTTAACTAAAATATACACACCGCGGGCATTATGCGTGGACACGGCCCGACGCCAAGCTTCTTGACGGCCGGACTTCGAGTCGCCGTCCTCCATCCAATAGCCTTTTTTTAACAGACTTTAAAAAAAAAGGAGGAGGTTATCAATTCGGTTGTATTTTTTTTTCATGTTTGTTATCTCAGAACTCTGTCATTTATAAACCGATTTGAAAAATATTTTTTTTGTTGGAAAGGGGATATTTTCAAGGGGGTCCAATTTTAATTTCATTGGCATTGGACGTTGAATTTCGAAGATACATCAGAGAACTCCTCAAAATCGAACAGGAAATGTATATTGATTGAGAAATTGGTAGGTTTACGACAATCCAAGCCTTAGGTAGGTACCTAACTATGGTCAAAGACGTTCTGGACTGACTTGGACTGCAAAGGGACAACGGAACTCCTTAAGGATCGGTTTCAGTCGATATACTGAATTTTAATATTTTTCTCTTCTTTTGAATTCTGAGAAGAAAAATGTTAAATCGGCTACTATACCGCAAATTCTATGTACCTTGAGCTACAATACGTGCACGGCAATATAGCTAGTAATTTATAGATAGGTCGCAACTAGTCGGGCAAATTATGAACATAAAAAAAAATTTGCAACACACATTCCCGCGTAATTATATGTTTACAGCTAAATCTCAAGGTCTGTACTGCAGTGAAATGTAAATACAATTCGAGATATTATCGCATATTTAAAAGTTCTCTTCTTAGAATAAAAAAAAAAAAAAGGAGAAATAATACAAGTTAATATGGCGACGGAAACCGAGCCTTAAGGGCGCGGTATAACGCAATTTTCGTCACCATTATTTTATTTTGTATTTGTACCAGATTTTTTTTTTGTATTTTAGACACAAAATGTGACTTAATTTGGCTCTTATGAAATTTTTTTATCTCTCATAATTTTCGCGTAATGGCTTGTTAAAGTCATATTTTGCATGTTTCCGTTTTAACAACTACACTAAAACCAACTGATATACCGAACTCAAAAAAATCACAGTGGATAAAGACATTGCAGGCTACAATGACATGCTCGTAAAATTAAAGAATAAAAATTATTTGTATTTAAAAAAAATATTGAATTTTTTAAAACGTTTATTTTTAGTTCCAGCATTTTTTAAAAATACAAATAATTTTTATTCTTTAATTTTATGAGCATGTCATTGTAGCCTGTAATGTCTTTATCCACTGTGATTTTTTTGAGTTCGGTATATCAGTTGGTTTTAGTGTAGTCGTTAAAACGGAAACATGCAAAATATGACTTTAACAAGCCATTACGCGAAAACTATGAGAGATAAAAAAATTTCATAAGAGCCAAATTAAGTCACATTTTGTGTCTAAAATAAGAAAAAAATATCTGGTACAAATAAGAATAAAACAAAATGGTGATGAAAATTGCGGTAGACCGCGCCCTTAAGGGCGCTGCCAACCTCGGAGCCCTGGCGGAGAAAGAATAGGGTTTTACATGTTAAATTATTTTCAATGGCACTCGGTCACCTTTTGTGATATTGCTTCCGGACAGAAAACATTTTCTGCGCCGCTGAGAAAAGGAGAATATTGCTACGTAAACATAATTGCAGTAAATAAATTATGAATAGCCACTTTCGCGGGTTTTGTGTGTGTAAAACTGTTTTTTTTTGCCGCAATTTTCAGGATATTGAAGAACACTGCCTACTCGATTCATAGCAATGTACGCGGCACCGAGACGAACAAAACGTTAGTGCGTCGCATATATGTAACTTCAACCGTTACTGAGCCAGGTGGAAAATCATTTAACCTGTAAAACCCTATGCTTGCTCCCGCCGTGACTTCGAGTAAGGTTATTTCTAATATAGGTTAGAAAGAAAATACGTTTTCTTATGGGAGAGCTTGGCACAGAGAAAATTTCTGCCACTAGTTTCACTTCGATCGCTAAGAGACCAGATAAATACGAAACCGTAGTAAAATTAAATTTAAATAAACTAGGAAATTATATTTGTCATTTAATTTAATTTTAAAGCGAAAAGGAACCAATTTCGCGTTTTAAATTATCAACTTAATGTAACTTAAAATTCAGGAAAGCTCTGTGATTGGCCAGTTTGGTGCATTAGCGATACCAGCGCTCAAGTGGCAGAAATTTTCCCTGTGCCAAACTTATAACCTTGATGTTTCTAACCTGTAGTAGAATTAACCTTACTTCGAGGTAGGCAGCGCGAATGGGGAAGGTAGGCACCAGAAGTCTGTAAAAAATCAACAAATAAAACATTTTTAGAAAAAAATAAAACCGAGTTCAAAATAAATCTACTCTGGAAAAAAAGAGCACTAATACGGAAAAAAAATAATTACGCTATTTTTAGACTACTTAGAATACGTTTGAGGTACGGGAACGGAGGAAGACGATAAATCGACTCTTCAACGCCTCTAGGTGCCGAGTTTTTTTCCAACTGGATTTCAAGCGATTACCGTTATATTATTTGAGGAAAGTATGTGGTAAAGTCCAACGCAGGTTTCTATGATTTGGTTTCCCGATTACGGCTGATATTTCCTCAGCTAGAACGACAGTAAAAAGTATTTTTTTTAAAAATACTTTTGAGGATCTTGGTAAGCCATGTTTTTAGTTAGCGGACGGGATTTTCACAACCATATGGACACAGCCTGAAGTGTACCTTCTTTTCGTAGATAAACTCATTGGAAACATTTTTTTAAAAATATTTTTGAGGATCTTGGTAAGCACGTTTTTAGTTAGCGGACGGGATTTTCAAAACCATATGGACACAGCCTGAAGTGTACCTTCTTTTCGTAGATAAACTCATTGGAAACATTTTTAACAGTCGTACAAGAAAGAATACTTTCTGCACGGCTCACACGCCAGGTCCTCTAACACTCAAGGGGAAGGCACGTCATTTTAGCCATCATGCGCATAGATACGATGAGGCAAGCTAGGAGCTTTTTTTTCAAAACTGGATGTCTCCAAAAAATTAACGTTATGTTTATGGTCAATTCTGTACGAACCACACCAACTAAATGATTTGGTGAATTGGTTTTTGATCTAACATAAATACTTTAGTTCAAAAACAATCCGATTTAGTTGATGTGATATGTACAGAATTGACCATAAACAGACTTTTTAATTTTTGGAGATATCGAGTTTTGAGAAAAAGCTCCTCTAGTGTTGAAAGAGTAAAGTGTTGGCCTTGGACCCCGCGGCCGATCGCGCTCCTTGTGGTAGAATAGCACGCATGTTATGTAACAGCATGTTGTTACTACATGTGTCAACAGTCAAAGGATTGAACTACAGAAGCCAGGATGTAATTTTCTGCTTCGCCTTCAGGAGGCTGAGGGCCAATGCCGAAAAAATTTCATTTGTAGTCATTTTCACTACTTTTCTCTTTCTAACGACGTACGATGGGTGAGTGAGACAGACTTTGATCAGCGCTTAACATCGAGGTCTTTAGTGCTGGAGAGGGGTGACATACGAGTATGGAGCAGCGCCGGAATAAATAAGCGGGTGCGACGGCCCCCTTAATGCAACACAAGCTATTGAGTCGAGGAATGAGAATTAATAACTCGGGCAAATATTGTTACACAGGTCTCGTGTACCGCCACGCCGCTCACAGAGGTGGAGAGAGTTGTACTACTGCTGAAATTGATAATATTATACAAGATGAGTCGGGAGGATTTACCGTCACCTGCACATTTCCCGTTCCTTGTTGTTTTCATTCGGTTTCTCTGAAACGGTTAAGAAATGGGCATATGTTTATTAGAAACATTTTGTTCAGAATCACCGGTACTATCACCCCTCAAAGCATGTACCTTTCCTCCCGACTCACCTGTATACGCGACGCTTACCGTTGCAAATATTTAACTTGTGTATTTTTACTGAAATATTTCGACGAAGTGGCCGGATAGGACGCCAACAGCTCCTTCCGCGCTCACCTTTATTTCTCCCCCTAAAATCTTGACGACGACTCTCACATCTTAACTTTTGGCGGGAAAAAGTCCCCAGTGTACAATAACCCTTGGGTACGCCTTCCAGCCAATGGAAACTCTGGACTACTTAGCTCCGTCCCTCGTGAGCAAAACGTCGCGTTACCCTTGACCGTTATTTATTTGTTTGTCAAAGCTTAATTTTTTTTACATTTGTTGACATACCCCTGATTACTAAATATTATTTAAATTGATCTGCTATAACTATACTGACACCGATAATTAATCAACTAAATAAAAGTAATCCCCACTGCCAGGTTGTTACGGTAGTGCTGTGGAAGAAGGGGGGATGGATGGAAAGAAGGGGGAGGGGGGCTGCCGGACGGCCCAGACCTTTTGTGACGGCAGACCACCCCCTCTCCTGACTACGAGGCACTCGATTTCTATGTATTATTACTAAATTAATCCTAGACTACTTAAATCTAATAATACAACTAAATTACCGTTATTTTCGGTACCAATGTGTCAAGACGGTTAATTTGATACCCAACACGAGGTATCTACAATTTACATTAAATAATTATACTGAGATGTACAAATGTTCCACTTTGGCCCGTCACACGGGGTAAACTGGAGATACTCGAGAAAACCCGCCGACCAATGGCGTCCCACATGCGGAAATCCGGGGATCGGCCCCGCCGGGAATCGAACCAGAGGCGAGAGGTCTGACACCTCGACCACCGCAGCACCACTTACGATGAGATTAAAGTTAAAAAGTGGCACCTGCAAACAATATACTGTATAACCTTTCTTGTATAGAAACTATGGCCCAAGAACAGTAATCTACAGCCATGCGGGTATACGAATAAACATTTATTTTACAGAAAACCTCTTGTTAGCGACTCGCCTTAAGGACGTTCTAGTGGCGAAAATTCAAAATTTTATATTTGCTTGGCATGTTGTTAGTTTTATAGACATTACTAGTGACTACGTTTTCCAATTGTAGAAATTTTTTAGCTCTCATAGTTTTCCCATAGCAGTATGTCAAAGTCACAATTTGCAAGTTACAGGAACATAGGTTTAACAAAAACCAAGTGACTTACTCGAATTAAATAATTTACACTGAAATTAGATATAATTGGCACTATGCTAAAATATTTTAAAACACAGAATGGAATTCCTTTGTACTTTAAAAAAAAATCCAAAAATTACGAAAATTTACCTCATTTGTGGAAATTTTTAAAAAAGACAAAACGACTTTGTTTTGATTTTTTAAATCTTTTAGCATAGTGCCCATTATATTTCATTTCAGTGTAAATTATTTCATTCGAGTAAGTCACTTGGTTTTTGTTAAACCTATGTTCCTGTAACTTGCAAATTCTGACTTTGACGTGCCGCCATGGGAAATCTATGAGAGCTAAAAAATGACTACAAGTGGAAAATGTAGTCATAAGTAAACGTCTATAAACCTAACACTATGCCCAGCAAATATAAAATTTTGAATTTTTGCCACGTGAACAACCTTAAGGCGCCCGCCTACTTGCAGTGTGTTTGTGTGAGTGAGGCATAGCGCCAAGGGTGATGTTGACTGGCTCATCTGGTGCTGTATCGCCTCTACCTCTAGACCAGTGGTTCTCAAACTTCTTTGGATCACCGCCTCTTTGGGTCCACAAACCAATAACCCGGCACCCCGTACCCCTTACTTTTTATGAAGCTATAAAAATGTTACTCAGAATATTAGTTTTTGCAGCTTACTAAGAAACATAATAGCAATACATTTCAAAACAATAGAAAACTTTTACTACGCTACAAATAGGTAACTGTTATTGGCTACAAAGAAATAATACATTTTGGATATTTTGTATTGTCAGACAGTGAGACCAACAATTCTATAAATTCCTAGTGTGATAGAAGCAATAAAATTCAGTAGAATATTAACTTAAAATTTGGTTACACATAGATAACTGATGAAAAATTTGACAAGTTAATTTTAAGGCCGAGTAAAACTTAAAACTAGTATTCATTTTAAAATGGTTCACTCGCGCCCTGGACGTCTGCTACCTGATAACAAAGAGACAAGAAAGTAAATACCCATCATACTGCCTTAACTGAATTACACTGGAGAAACAACAGCCTTTGAACAAGCCGAGACTCGAATGAAAAAAAAGGAAAAAAAAAAAAACTAAACATATAATTTGTTGCCAAACGAATCTACCAAATTTCGGGCCTTTACTTATAATAAAGGCCACTTCGGAAAATCCACGTCCAGCACCCTCGTTCCGCGCCGGTGCCGTCAGAGAACCCCCCCCCCCCGGCAAGCCCAACGTCCCCAAGGGGGCGGTAACGCCCACTTTAAGAACCACTGCTATAGACACTGAAACAGGGTGCAGTGGTATCGTAGATCATTCGCCTGACTGACACATTCAGTGGTGACCTCATCTTTTTTACTGGTGTAACGTTTTAAGTGAAGTCCATTGCATGTTTCTAGAGTAGTTTCACACGAATCCCGTGAGTAGTTTTCCAGGTATAACAGATTTAACAAACTGCTTTTAGCCATTTTGAGGGGCACCGAAGTGACTTTTCTGATTTACGTAATGCTTTGAAACTAGCTTTCCGTCATCGTTTTGGGTGAATTGTTTTCGTACATTGTCACAATGGGCAAATGTGGAGCAGTTTCGTTAAAAAAAAAAAGTGTTCTCGAACATACCATAACGTATTTTAAGAGCGTGGTAGGCGGCACCCTTAAGAGCGCGTGGTAGATAAATAAACGCTGAAAACATCAATTGATTTCTACGTTTTTTTCGAAGCCAATATGGATAAAATACTCAATGGCAATCCTAGATAATGGTATTTGCCAACTTTATAAGTAAATATTTATCCAGAATTACTTATTAGTAACGTGTGATCTCTTACGCCGCAGTTAAACGCACGAGGTTCCGGCGTCAGAGATTGTGCCTCAGAAGTTCGTAACACTGGAAACAGTTTTGTTTAAAACGTTGGCTAAAACTATTGTCTAGGATTGCTATTGTTTAACTTTCGCAAATTGGCTTGAAGAAACCTACAGTTATAGATTAATGCTTTTAGCGTTGAATTATGTACCACGCCCTTTTAAGGCGTGTCGCTGCTGAGGATGGCCTGACGGAAAGACAGCCTATAGCCAAGGACGGCAGGGGTGGAAGGCGTTACAGACAGTAATGAATGCTGACATAACATATCGTCGGCTTAGTGGAAAAAGTTGGCAAGTCCAGTTTATGTGATATGGACTAACCAACTTCTTCCACTAAGCCTACGATATATGATTGATATTAAGGGAGCTGCCTACCCCAGAGTCCTGACGAAGAAAAGGATACAATTTACATGTTTAGTTATATTCTGTAGGGTTAGGTCACCTATCATGTCACTTTCGACAGAAACCATCTTCTACATTCAGATGAGGAAAATATTGCTATAGGAATTGAAAGAAAAAGAGAAGTAGGTGTTATTGCTTGTCTTTTAAATACAGTTTACAGAGTATTTATAGTAAACAAAAATCTTTAGCAATGTGGTCCACTCTGAGATAAACAAAAAATGTCATTGCTGTAAAGCAATTCTTAATGTTAAGATGAAATGGGTGTAAGAAAAGAAGTTGGGTTTGGACTATCATCCTGCAAATAATAGCAATAATTTTCTGTGTTTGATATTCATAAAGTCTTATATAATAACACATATCCTCATTTCGGTTAGACAGGAACCTGTGGAAACTTGCTTCTCCTGGAACCAACATCTCACTGTACACAAATGAATACTTACTGGAAGGAAACTGTCAATATCGTGCCTTCATAACTAAGACACACTTTGAAGAAGACAAGTCACTCACTGTGCCTGCCAGGCACCTTTATAATTACACCTTGCTTTCATGAATTAAAGACAGAAAACACCTCCATGCATGTGCACACACAAATCACACCTACAACATTCTTTGAAACACCAAATAAGGTGAAGATCAGAGAGGTAAAAAAAAAAAAAGTTTTATTTACTGACTTACACATAAATCACACAGACTAAAAGCCATTTAAGTGATCTTTCTTACAGTTACCATGAGCTGACTGCTCCACCAGCAGCCTGAGGGTTTTCCCAGTGGCCATCCATTCACACACACTTTAATAATCAATTTGCTCACAATAATAAACACTGTTTTTTTATTTTGTTTAAAAGTTTAGCACACACGAGAAAATCTAGGTTCAATTTTAGATAGGATTATCCAAATTTTCGTACAAAGGAAACAGGGTGGATGTTGCTTTTCGCCATAGGATTTCCACCAAGATCCTATGTTTCCCCAAGCCCTTGAATTCCACCAGTGCTCCATCCCTATCTAATTTCGCCTCATCCATTCTTCAGGCTGGATGAGTGACACGTGTGTATCGGGTATATCTGTAGAGCCTATCTTCACCCTAGCCTTCTACCTTCCATCCATGGTGACTCTGCCTTAAGTGTAACACATAATGTGGAATTCCTAATCACTCAAAAGAGCATGGTACATAATTCAGATCTAAAAGCATTAATTTAAAATTGTAGGTTTCTCAACACCAATATGAAAGAAAGAAGAAAAAAAAAATCTTATACAATAGTTTTTGCCAACTTTCTCAGCAAACATTTTTGTCAAGTAATGTATTTCACAAGAATAATCTCTTCACATCAACATCTTGTACATTTAATTTTGATGCAACAGATTACACTTAGCAACATCAGTCTGGGTATTCATAAAGTTGGTAAATATTATTACAGAGGATTTTTGTTTTGTAGTTTTTCATATTGTCTTTCAAAAACATGTAGATTCCAATTGGTTTTTTCAGCGTTTATTTACCTACAATTGAGTGAGTGAGTGAGTGAGTGATTGAAGAGATTTCAGTCAGCGCTTAACATCTGGGTCTTCAGCGCTGGTGGGGATGACATGAGGCGAGTATGTAGTAGTGCCGGAATGAAAGGGCGGGGGAATGGGAGATCCCCGAGAAAATCCGCTGACCAGCGGCATCGTCCGGCATGATTCCAATACTGTATGTGAAAATCCGGGGACCGAACCCGCCGGGAAGCGAACCTGGATCACCATGGTGTGAGGCGAATGGTCTGACCATTCAGCCACCACGGCCCCCTTATTTACCTACCACACACATTTAATGAATCGGCTAGATTTGTATTGTTTGTGTTGTGCAGACTGACAGCAGTGGTACGAGGATAAACTGAATGGTGTTATGCAGAAAGAGATCATCCCACGTTTGATAAAGTAGAACAAGAGAAATTGTTACAGAGACATTTTTTGTTATTTTGTTCACATATTCTCATTTTCAAATACTCTACCTCTGATTTTGGTTGCTTAGCTCTTTTAAAGTTTTAATGTTTAGTAATAGAAGAGCTTGTTATTATTCTGTTCTTTATGTTCGCGGCTTAGATGCCTTCTGCATAACACCATTCAATTCCACCATCCCAAATAAACCTGGGTGTCTAATCTCTAACTTCACCTGTGCCTGTTATTCGAGAGCAATAGCGATTAACACAGTCACTCATGACTTTCTTTATATTGTATTCTCCAACATCTTTCTTTACCAGAATCTCAATATACTTGGCAATGCTCTAGGATGTGCTCCAAAAACCTTCGTATAACATACTTATCATATTTTCCCACTTTTCACAGCATGTTTTTGAATTACTAATTACTTAGGTTAAGTTTCAAATTAGTATATAAATAATATTTAGTAATCTTTAGAATACCGATTTTAAAAGTTATAACATCAACTCGTCTGTAGTAGATAAGACATTAAAAATACTACAATAAATAATTGCAATTACCGACACATATACCAGTTTTAGATCATGGAAAACACTGCAGGAGAGTTGTATATAAAATGTACAAATGCTAATAGGGTAAGACAAAGTACAAGAGAGTTAATTGCCTTTCCTCTGAAACCACACACTTTTAGAATCATTAAACAGAATTATGAAATATGGTAATCTATGGAGAGGGTGGGGCTAGAGTATCACACACTGAATGCACGCTTATGACTGGGTACCTGTACGCATATGCTCACCCTAAAGGGATGCAAAGGGCTGAGAATGCAAAAATACTTGAAAAAAACCTGCCGGCTACAGTAACAACCATCATGTAAGCCACATGACAAATGTCCGACCTTGTCAGGAATTGAACCCAGATTGCCTAGATGGGAGGTAAGTGCTCTAGCAAATACATCAACGTTGGCCAAATTAGAGTTATAAAGATCATACAAGTGAATAAAATGAGATGATGCAACATGATGCAGGCACAGAGTATTTCTATACAAGACTCAACATAGCCTGAAGGGGACGTAAGGCAACGAGGGAACGAGGCCCTGTGAGTCAACGTAGGCTGCAATCTACGGAGGCGGGTGGTTACTCATCAAGCTGGTCCGGGCTGGGCGTGGGTTATCACGTACTACAGCAATAATTTGAATTTGGGCAGGCTGCAAGGCCAGCTAGGGGGAAATGTGCCGCCTGTGTGGCGACAGTCGACAGTCACTGTAGCCCGGGCGACAGTAATATCTGCTTGGTCAATATAGTCAATGAGCAACTAGTCTCCACATCAGACAACCCTCCGTATTTAAAGTCGCTTAGTGTGTCAAAGACAAACGCTACCACCGTCACACAAAGCTTGTTAAAAAGCTGACCAATACGTATCTCACACATGAATAGTATTCTGCAAACTGTTTCTAAGTTACATGTTCAAATCCTCATAACTGTGTTGAGGTGTAATAAGTGGAAAGGTGAATGCACCTGTGTCGCACTTCATGCAGCTATCATTCAAATCACTGGACTCTCTTTGGTTTGATTTCCAGTCCGACCATCCTGATTTCATTTTCCATTAATTCCAAAATCATTCCAGGCGAAAGCTAAGATGGTTCTGAACTGTAGTACATGGTCAATTTCTTCAGAGCTTATCTTAAAAGACTTACCTCACCACTAAGATGAGCTGTTAAGCTCTACTATTTACCTTTCCTCAAACTTACACTATAATATGTGGGGGTTTCTCAAAAACCAAGATAAAAAAAATTATGTATTTACAATATCTTCTAGAGTTTTCAATCAGACATTAAAAGGAAAGAAAAAAATTGCAGTTGTTCTTAAATTAACTAGAATAATCATTTTATTACACTGTTACATTATATATGGTTTTTATTGGCCGGCTCAGAATTTTAATATTTAATTTTTTGAAAGATTTAACATTTGAACTGTAGTAAATGTGAGTTAAAACAGAGAGGGAAGCATTATTTCTATAAAAGCTAGGGGGAGGGGGGATAATCAAGTCAGTATGTACAATAATGTAAACAGACAGGTGACTGAAGCTTAAGAGTGTTGCCTACCCTGGAATCCTTACTACAACAAGGATTGTGATTTACATGTTAAACACTATTTGGTGGGGCTAAGTTCTATTGAACCTGCATGTATGCGCCTAATGACTTATTTTTGTTTGTCTCAGTGCTACCCACACTAATATACAATCTTTTAGGCTGATTTTTAAATACCCTAAAAACTGTGAGTAAACAAGCATTTTCATTATTAAAAAACAACAAAAAATTAATATTCATAAAAATTTCCTACATTATTATTCCTTCATCAATATACTCTTCCTTTACTTCATACAATCCCCAAACAACAATAAACATAATGGAAGAAAGTAATTCACAGTGAGACTACACGCAACAGGCTATAGATTCATTTACATAAAAACTCATTACAAATATTTTTTGTACTTTAAAACAATTCTGAAATTTAGAATTTTTTTTAGATACCAAACTTTTTAACACTGGGTTTTATATGCTTCAAGCCGTAGCCCAAGACATGTACTCCTACCGTGAATCATTTTGTTATATTACATATATGCATTAGTTTTCGAGGAGTTAGTTAAGTAACAACATGCAAATAATGACTTTGAAATGCCATTATGGGAAAACTGGTTGAGCTAAATGTATTCTTTAAGAGAAAAATGTACTCCCAAGTAATGTCTATTAAACTAACACCGTTTCACACAAATATGAAACAAATTATGACTGTTTTCCACTTGAATGCCCGTAAGTGGCCAACTGGATGACCATATTGTGTGTGTTTGAGGCCTAGAAGTGCGGAAGCAGTAAGCTTCGTACCTCCCACCTAGCCACTAGGCGTAAGTCACTGAACTGACGTGCAGTCTTCTCGCAGACAACGCCCCTATTTAAGACATTCAGTGGTAACCCTATCATTTAATACCTTATAAAAGATTCTGCACCAATATGTTCATACTAAAAAAAAATTTAAAAAAAAAAAAAAAAAAAAAAAAAAAAAAAAAAAAAAAAAAAAAAAAAAAAAAAAAAAAAAAAAAAAAAAAAAAAAAAAAAAATTGCAATTTTCAGCTGCGTAAAAAGAAACTATAGAGGTACATGGAGGGCTCAAAAATGACTGTGCACGAGAAGCTGAGTGAGAAGTAAATTGTGTCGTGTTAATCCAACTTCAGCTGATATAATTTATGTAAACTGAGCAGCTTTTGAATTATCTCCACACCGCTCAGCGGTCTGGGCAGACGGCCACCTTGAAAGCCATCTAAGAGCTCTTCCCCCCTCCTGATTGGGCATCAGTGGCAGTTTCATGGATGGGGGAAGGGGGGAGGGGAATGAGGCAACCCTCCTCCCCCTGAACATGTTTTTTTTTGTTATATGGTTAAAATACTTCTATACAGAAAAACATTGCAGTTATAAAATAACTCAACCATGTACATGAATTGTGCTTTTCTAGAGAGATAAAGACAGGCAAACACAAACACTCAAACCCCCTCTCCCCGGCCTATCTTTCATATAATGTATACATTTCATATGACCAAAGTTTTGAGCCTATATTAAATTTTTGGTGTAGACGTTTTGTTTGGTAACTAAGAACGAAAATAAAAATTTACTGACATCTGCTGTAAAATAGTGATGTAATAGTACTGTAACTCCCAAAAAGAAATGCTGCAAAATTCAATATTGTTAAACAACTTTTTCCTCTCTCAAGCTTCGTTTTAAGTTAGCAAGGATCTTTCTTGTTCGAAAAGCATTGTGTGCTGTAATGATGAGAAAATATACTTCCTGACTTTTCTCTTGTGATGCCCCTTTCAACCCTTCCTCAGCAGAAGTGCAAGCATATTAGGCCAAAGAGGGACTACAGGGCACGCTGACCCTACAATAAATAAATGGCACATAGAAGGGGCGTATGACGACACCATGTATTCACACACTCTCAGTCTCTAGTGTGGAGTGTGTGACTGATGGCATCTACAGTAGTTCTACGTTATGAAGTGTTGTTACGTTATGTTGTCAGGGCGATTTGAATTTTTGTGTAACGACACTGCTTTTGTCCTTAGACGGTTTTAAATTTTAGAAAAAAACTATGAGTAAAAAAAAACTGCTATGAATACCTAAATTTGTTAGATTTAAACAAAATTAAGACCCTATGAAGTCTTCACAATTCTCCTTAAGCCCTAACAGCAGACTACAAACTTTATACATGTAGGTGTTTATTTTAAGAGTCCTTAGTAGTTAGTGTGAAGAATCTCCACTGTTCCTGTACAATAACCTTCCCCTTTATAATTCTGAAACATGAAATAAAGGCTTTTGCACAAAATTAAAAACTCAAAAAACTGGAAGAGCAAGTCAACTCATAAGAGCTAAGATTATACTCAAAAGTAGAGTGTTTCAAATAAATAAATACATACAATGTACAATATTGCACTTTTGTGACACATCACAAGTACTTTATCAGTACAGACAGACATGTAGGTATGAACAAATGTTCCTGAAAGTTATTTGTAACCTTATGAAATCCAGTAGAAGATCTGGCGTCCTTCAATAGCCAGGGTTTTTACAATTTTAAAGTTTATGATACTGTAGAAAGTATTAGATGTTCTGATTCGCTAGCGAGCTATCTAAAGCAAAGGATCATCATGAGGGGAACACTACACACTACTGTAGTAAACCTTAAATTTTACACAGTGTAGTAATGTATGTACAGCAATTTCCAATAGTATGTATACATAATCTTAAACAATTAAAAAACTGCCACTGCGATTTAAGATATTAGAAAATAAGACAATCACCAGTAAAATTGTTTTTATCAAAGGGCTTCCAAAATTTCACTGCAATATTACAAAGAAAATTTTCAGACACATTACAAAACCTACAATACAATAAGCTGTTTGCATACAGTATTCAGCCATGTTCTTTAAAGCTTCTCTTGTACCTACATTTGAACATGCATACACTTTCATACGTACAGTAGATGCAAACGTATCCACAAAACTACTTTTTGTACCTACAATCTGAAACCTAACTTAGGCAATTAGAATACATTTAATAACATTACAAATTTCTATAAAATAAATGATTCACTTACCTATTGTCCTCCAGCTTCGACTTCTCGCTTCCAATTCAGCTGTGCCCGAATTTAAGAATTTTCAAATATGTCGTGATACGTGCAAAATATTGTTTTGAAGGAGGGGGATAAATCTTGAACTTCAAATGTAGAACTTCGGGCTAACATCTTGTGAAGTGCGCAGGCACTTAGCCACTATACAATAATTTAAATGCGTATTTTATTTATGTAAACCGAGATCCTCCTCAAAGCAAGTTCTGGTACAGCAGAGCCCCTTTATTACACTTCTCAAGGAACCTAAAAAAAATTGATGTGACATGTAGGAAAGTGTAAAAAGAGAGTAATTTGTAACGTAAATGCAGCAAATGGGACCATAAAAAGTAGGCACAAAATGTGGAAACGTGGAAAAACATGGGTTTATAAAAAAAAGGATCCACTGTAATAACTTTTTAAAAATATTTAATTAATATGTTTTTCTTAATGATACAGTGCGTGAAGGGATGTGTATTAAGTGTTAGGCATTATACCACGTGATCCAACAAAGCAATTGAGGACATAAGTCGTGGAATAAAATTAGAATTTCCAAATTTAAATTAAATTTACAGATGAAAATTTGAACATAGTAATTTTGATTATTTTCCCGTTTTGGTTGGTTTCATTTTGACCACAGTAAAGTTTTATGCAATTTATTGACATAAATAATCTTTACCTGTACTTTTCTTTGTTTTTGAGGTTTGAACACTTTTTAGTTATGAATAACTTTCCTTGTGGTTATTGGTCACCTGCAGTTTGGAGTGTTGTTCAATAGGATACGATTTGAGATACCAGTAGGTTTCTTGGAATCGTCGCGTTGTCTGTGGTCTGACCGTGGACAACCTGCCACTTGTTTGTTTAGGACTATTTTGGGTGTGGTTTGCAACTTCTATTCCCAATTCAAACATTTATATTGGTTTTCCTGGTTATTTTGGTGTGAAATTTATGAATTTACTCTTCTGTAAACTGTTGTATAAGTACTTAACCTTAATTTGTGTTAATTAAAAATAATTTGGTTCTCATGATAATACTCCATTGCCTCGTAGCGTAACATAGTGTGTCCTCTCAGGGAGTTACCAGTCGAGAGTGTATCACGGCTGGGTGTGGTCGCAAAGATGTCACGGATAAGGTGGTAGAGTAACAAGGAGAGGTGATGAGTTTTGAAGCTTTGTGGTCGGTGACGTGATCCACTAAACATTCTTTAGTATGTTAGATGAAACTTCTAGTTCTTGACATTATTCGTTTGTGTGGGTCTTGTGGACCATGTACGAAAAGTAAATTGTTCATGTGACAGACAGGTTACAGTGGCGGCAGGATTCCGTATCAACATTTTTGTGTTTTAGAACTCAGTAACGGGCGACGTTATACCAGCTTTAAATTAATCTTCCCCCCCCCCTTTTTTTTACATTTCTTAAATGTATTCAATCTTAAATACCGTATGTAGTGGGTGTTTACTCAAAGCTGTGGTAGTAAGCAGCAAGTATAGGTATTATGAAAACAACCTAAATTATTGAGTTTTCCCACGACAAGTGAGTGCCCATTACAGCTATAACAAGACGGAGCTATCCTGGCAAGTCAATGACCTAACCTAACCTCTCCACACCAACCTTGACACTGGTGTTGCAGCAACAGCAGCCAAGTCACAAACTAACTTAATATACTGTAGCTTTCTTTTATAGGTTAATTACCTGAACACTACTAGTACATAACTTATGACGAAATATCCCTCTCCCATTCTTTTCCCCGGAGTCTAAATAAAGAGGGAAACAATCAGTAGCCAGGAAGATACCTACCTTCAAAAACACTCCAACCTGGGCTAACTTCAAGAACTAAACCATGAAAATATCAAAATTGGCCAAAAAAAATTTCAAAATTTAAGGAGTAAAAGATAATATTGTTAACAACTTTATCTATTCAGTTGAAAACTAATACACAACAGTATTTTGAAAACAAAAAACCCTATTCTGCTCTAGTCAATTACACTAGATGTTTGATTTAACTCTGGTGTTGAGAGACATAAAACTGACACACAGTATAACCAAATCAACAGTATGACAGCCGTATACTGTACGAGGACAAGTAAAACGTATCGTTGTAGAAGAACAAACCAGAGAAAACAATAAAATTTGTATTTAAATTACTGACTGCAGGAGTTAACTTATTTATAGTCAACAGCTAACTAGTTAGGTACACGACTTTAGCTAATGATCAGTCCTACTACAGCATTAGTAAGAGTTTTTTTTGATGACTCCAGAATTTTTAATAATTTCTAAGAATCACTTCGTAAAATTGCATATACTCACACCTACAAATCCAAATTCGTAAAATTGATGCCATATGCTAGTTATTTTAACATTTTTATAAAATTTTACATTCGTAGTAAAATTACACTTTCATTTCTGAAATTACAAGAAACAATAGTTCAAAGTTAATACTACATAAAACATTCTTTCTTTTACACTTCAGCTTCACGAGACTTCTAAGATATTTTTCATTTTCATTCCAGTGTGATAAAGTATACGGCATATACACGTGCATTAACCCCAGCAAGCAGGCATGCGGAAATTAACTCACCGGTATCTTGGAGGTGCGCAAGAACTCTAGCAGAGCCTCCAGCGAACCAAGGGTAGACGCCTGCACGTACACACCTCGCTCCTGCAGCTTGATGTTGCTAAGGGCAGACTTGAGCTCGCGAGCCACCTCACTGCGCAGGATGTCCACTTCGTCTGGCTTCTGAGCCACCAGCAGGTTCAGTCCTACAACCACAACAACTCCCTACTTATAATGTGTACCTGGTACAGACTTCAGCAGGATGTGCACAAAACTAGATGCATTAATTCCCCCGACTATTACCTTATTTTCCTGACCAAAAATTGTGATTTTCCTTTCACATTTTGTTTAAACAGCGAAAAAAACATTTATGCTTTACTTCATAGTAGTACAGTAATAACAAATTTATTCACGCAGAATTAATAGTTTACATTTTGATTATATTGTCTTGAAAACTGCTCACTTTACTGCTTTCTAAAATACTTATTTCAGCTTGCAGTGTAAACAGTGTAAATTTCACTTTCATTATCAATACCTCACATATTGTATTTACAGTATACCCCCCCAATCCCCCCGACATTTTAACCAATATAGCTGTAAACCAGTCAACCCATTTTAAGTGTTCACATATCTCAAATCAATAGTTTAGATAAAAACCTGAAAAATTCCATGTCACTGGCCCTTTCCCAGACAGAAAAAGTAAGAAAACTAACCTGTATAAATTTTTTTCTAAACTGTTAGTTTCCTACAATCAGTACAAAGAAAAAAAATCCTTTAGAATTAATTAGAAAAAACACATAACTATGACTAAATCAATACCTTCACCTGATTTGCCCCCACCCCTCTTAAACAATTAAAATAGTACGTATTTTTTTCTACAAAGTGCCATAAGTCAGGCCCATATTTTTGAAGCATTTTGCTGATACATAAATAAGAAATGCAATACTGTAATTGAAAGACACATATATCAAGCCCCTCCTTCTCCATTTAAATAATAATAATAAAAAAAATTTAAAAATTAGTCTCTTTCTTGCAATCAGCACATAGTCAGAATTCCATTGTGTTTACGGGAAAAAATAAGGGGCAAGTGATAAAATAAATATTTATATCAACAGAAAGCACACTCCTGAAAGGTAGGTATTATGAACGACCCTTGTATGGGGAAAAAAAAAAAAAAAAAACCTCACAAATGCTTCTCGTGAGCACAAAGTTAATTTTTTTCTGCAGAAAACCAGACTATACATTAATAAAATAAAAATGTACACCTGAGTAGTTGAAACAAAAATACACGTGAAATTGGTTGTCAAAAACTTTTACATACTGGTGCACATCTGATAGGCACACATTACTGTAATAGCCTGGACAACAACCACATGTAAAAAGTCACCAGAGTAAGAAGGAAAAATTGTATGTAATTTCACTGTTTTATATAACTTCGGTATTAACTAAAGTACTGTCAAAACACCTCAGCATTTGGTATTAAGTTAATTAGTAATAAAACACACAAATGATTGTACATGAACGTAGGAAGTCACATATAGGGTGAATAGACAGTGCAAATATTTGTATGACCATTCACTAGATGGCTGATAGATAGCACCACTACTGCATATAGAGATTGTAATGGGTCTGCTTCTTCTACGTTGTTGTTGTTGTTATCTGTATTTAGAGGTTATGATGTTACAATGTCCCTGTTCGCGGCGACAGAATGTGGCTGGTCCTCTTCTGTATATGTTGTTGTTTGTCTGTAGAGTTATATATGTTTGTGTGTCGTTCCTTGGCACACTGCGACACGTGTAACGGGTTTACGTGCTTTGGGTTATTGTTGTTACTGCAAGATGTAGCTTGCAGGATGACGATACCAAAAGAAACACACCTATTTGTTTTACGACTATTTATTTGCAGTTGTGATTGTAATCCACTATAAATAGGTGTACATTGTCACCAACCAAAATAACAAGATTAACCGGTGACGTGAAAGGAGATAGTTCGCCCAAAACAACTACTCCCGAGTGTCTGCCCAAGACAATAGAGACGCACGGTATTGCGGTTTACAAACTTATGTGAAGTAGCTGGCCTCACCAGACCATAAACCTTGACAATTCAATTTTTTTTTTCTTAGATATATATATATATTATTAAACTTTGTGTCTCATTGAAGCTTAATACAGCAGATGACCTGCCAATTATGCCAACAGAGCCTCTGAAATTTTAAGGTGAATTTTGAGCCATAAGTGGTACTAGGTGAAGTGAGTTACAGCCCACAAGTTATTTAGTACCGTTGCCCGGCTTGCCAACAGAAGTGTTTTTTTTTTTTTGTGAAAGTGCCTTTCCTTTCTTTTTAT
>PNEQ01003590.1:24867-57414 GCA_003012365.1 Medauroidea extradentata | reverse complement strand
AAAAGGTGAATTTAAATTAACATGTCCCCAATTACTAGGTTATTGAATTCTGTTGCATCACACCGGACACCTGACAAACTCACCCTGAAAATGGCATATAGCCTGTTAAGAAAGATTTAAATAATATAAATTTAAATAAGAAAATAAAAACATTTTTAAAGATATAACCAAGACGGGGAAGTAGCTGAACACTTCACACTATACAGCGAGCTGAGAAGGCAAGGCAGAGCGGCGGAGTTGTGGTTAGGGCCGCACAGCTCTCAGTCTCTGCTTGTCGCTACCCTAGCCACATTCCTGAGCATTGCCTCATCCTTAGCTCGGAACAGTGCTTGGCCTTGACAATTTCCACTGTCTTATTGATCACTCCACACGTCAGGCATGTGGCTGTGCAGTTTGCTGCGGCGTAAAAAAAGGCCTATAACTCAAATACAATTAGTCCCGTATGCTACATGTGGTTTTTATTTTATTACCGCTCGTAACATATAAAATTGACTACTCAAGCTCTATCTTGTGCCGATGAGAAATTGTGTTTATATTTCTTCTATTTAATTATATTTTACGATGGAAAAGAAAGGTTGTATTTACGTGTGCGGTATCAATTTGTAGGTCAGCAATGCTAGGAGTTGCGGTGTGAAGAGTTGCATTGCGCGCTGTATAATATCTTTCTTTCCTGTGAAGTGAAGTTGTTTTCAGTTTTTATAGGATATATTTTATGACTTAAATAGTATACATTTTTTTTTACAGTACATTAAGTCATTTTTACTTAAGATTTACGCTGCACATGATTAAGTATGAGCACTATTTGTGACGCAAAACTTTGTGACGCTCGTCGTTTTTTGTTTTTGGATACAAGGGTTGTGTACTTTTGGGAATATGGGGTACCATTTTATTTGGAAGACACCTTTTCATTATACTAAAATATAATTTAAATGAAAAATGTGTTTATTTTTAGTCAGCAGTTGTTCTGCGTTAACTTTAAAAATTTAAAAAAAAATTGGTGGGGAGGGGGGCAAAATTAATTACCTCAGGACTTACTAAATCTGCGATCTAACAGCATAATTATCTGGCACCACTCTGTGTCGTTAGATCGAGGGTTTACTTACAGTACTGGGTCATCGAAAAAGAATGATACAATTTAAAAAAATCATAACTTTGAAACGTGTTGATCAATTGGGTTGATTCTTGCTTTAAAAGAAAAAGAAAGAATGGCAGTTTCTGTCACCTTAAAATGTTTCTGTGTGTGCTCCATTTGTAGCTCTGCAAATGTCCAGGCGATATTCTATCTCCATCCACATATTCTGGAGCATTGTTGGCGTCACTGTCTCGATGGCCATGGTGATTTGTTGACACAAATGCTGCAAATCTCGTATCTTCTCGGCATAAACAATGTTCTTGACATAGCCCCAAAAGAAGGAACCAAGTGGAGTCAGATCGAGACTTCTAGGTGGCCAAGGAATAGGGCCACCCCTTCGCATACAACCATTTGGAAACCGCGTGTTCAGGACATTGCGCACTGCAAGGCTCCAATGCTGTGGTGCGCCATCTTGCTGGAATATCACGTTACTTCCAGTTTGTCTTTCAATATCCTCAATCTGAGGGAATACGTGTAGCTGTAGCATGTCTAAATAAATGTTGCCGGTGATAGTTTTTTCGGCGGACACAAAAGGCCCTACAACTCGATCGTGCATCAAACCACACCACACATTAACTTCAGGAGAGTCACGAACGTACTCGTTGATTGCATTCGGTTGTTGTAATCCCCAAATCCTGCAGTTGTGACAATTAACACAACCATTAACGTAAAAAGTTGCTTCATCACTGTAAAGCACCCGATTAGAAAAAGTGCCTTCAGTGTCCATTTCATTTAGCATGAAGGCAGCGAATGCGAAACGTTTGGGCCTATCTTTGGGCTTAATTTCATGTCTCATTTTAATTTTGTAGGCATGTAATCTCAAACGTTTGCGAAGAACATTTTGCGCGGTAGTCTTCGGAATGCCAAGCTCCAAACTGCGGCGGGAAATTGACTTTTTAGGACTGCGTACACACGACAACCTAAGCTGTTCAACCTTGTCATCAGAAGTTCGTGGCCGTCCTGGTGACGTTTTCTTGTCAACATTACCTGTTTCACGGAAATTTTTTACCCAACGAGAAATAGCCGCACAATCTGGTACATGTTGTCCCGGATACTCCCGCCTGAATTGTCATTGCACGGTCACTGGAGACTTGAACTCTGCAAACCACAGCACACACTGTGCTTTCTGCTGTACGGTCGCCATCTCACTGATAGATGCCGGGTGACACGTTCGGGTGTTCGTTACTCCCAAGGTCACTGTGGGACTGTCGTACACCACTTAAAAAAAACTTTCATCCTTCCCCGACAGTTTGGTGGTAGAATTGTTTTAATACGGTAACCAGTCTCAAAACTACAGTACTTTGAAATTGTATCATTCTTTTTCGATGATCCTATATATATGTATATACGTATGCGAGATGTTCCTGAACAACAGGTTCAAATGCTGTGAGGTGATTTCCTATCCAGAACGAGATAGAAAACATTATATGAACAATGTTATTCAGTAACTCATAAAGGAAATATCCCCTTAAAAATCAACATTTAAAATGGTTTTAACTGAAAATAACAAGACATACTGGAAATTAAAGTAACATCATTCACATAAGTTTACTTTAATTTCCAGTTGGTTTAATTATATTCAGTTAAAATAATTTTAAATGCAGATTTTAGGGACAATATCTCAGTTAAAAGTTACTGTTCGACATTTATTCGTATAATCTTTTCTATACCTTTTTGGATAGGAAATCACTCAC
Organism: Medauroidea extradentata; assembly: GCA_003012365.1. NCBI lineage: Eukaryota > Metazoa > Arthropoda > Insecta > Phasmatodea > Phasmatidae > Medauroidea > Medauroidea extradentata. The sequence continues at coordinate 54,588 of PNEQ01003590.1, read as the reverse complement.
AGTATTTGTACCAATAGTTCAGGAACATTCTGTGCATATATTTTTTGTTTACTGAGGTGACATGTGGACTATTTTTACCCAAGTCTCCTTAGTAAGGTTGCAGGAAACAGGATTGCAGGAAAATTACTTTTTCCAGTACATCTGCAAATCAAATACCTATGTTTATAAATGAGCTTCAATTAATTAAAAAAAGTATGTGATAAATAATAAACAATACAACACTTGCACATCTTGGATTTGAGTACAGGCATGGGGTGTAAAGATGTGTGCTGAACTAATTTGTTATGTTTCAGGTGTGTACATATTGGCTAATGCAGCATCAATATTGATAACAAAACATGTGGTAGAGTGGAGAGTGGTACCCCTGAGTAATCATGGACAAGTGGAGAATGCCCTTTTCTGGGCCAATATCGAACAAATGGGTTAATGCACCAGGTCTATATTTCAGGAGGAGCACCTGTTGTGTTGTAGCTTACTTTGTTTGAATGCTTAGTAGGTTTCATTGTTGCTACAATGTTTTTTTTTTTTATTTGGTGCTGAGAAATATTGGAAATTTACTTTCATGCAGCTATAAAACGAAATTGTGTGTAATATATGTATAATATTTCCAGAAACAAATGCTTAACAGTAACACGACGCGAATCCTGGACTAAATTGGAGGTGAAAATGTTAGCGGAAAAATGTACGAGGACATTTTGTGTGTGCAATGTGGAAACACTGCATAGATATAGTCCCCTCTTGCACTCGTGCTGTCAGTAGCTGTAGAACGTGGGAGTTTGGGGCGAACTAGTTTGTTGCGGAGGTTGGGTGGCGATCTGAAAACTCGTATTATTTACTTGAATGTATACGGTAAAGATTTTAAAACCTTTCAGTAAAGCCGTTGAGTCTTTTTTTTTTCTTGCGCAATAACTGTTACAGCCTGCCGCCATTATAAGCATTTAAGTGATACTAATAAAAGTGCTTATTAAAGAACAAACATTTTAAAAAATGACTATTTTTTAAAAACTTGAACATCTATTATGAACACCAATTTAGAGCCACTCAAAAGGGCAAAAAACTGACTTTTCAAGGTGCTGTCACGTATAAAATAATGACTGAATTACTCGTCACTAAAAGTTGTAGGCCTATTACAAAAATCACGAAACTATGCACAACGCACCAGTGTAATGCTCTGTACTGCGAATAGAGGCAAAGTGGCTCTCGGCGTGCTGGCTGTAGTAGCTCTTATTGCTCCCCTGTCGAGCGAGCATAAAACAAAAACCTTATCAGCCCACATACCGCACACGGTGACGGGACTGTTGCGTTGTTTGTGCCGCAGATATTTCATAGCCATGTGACGAGTGATCAATAATACAGCCGAAGTTGTCAAGGTCAAGCCGAACTCAATTCTGCCGCTAGAGAAAAAATGATGAGATAACGCTGAATTTTTTTGTTCCTTTTGCAGACTGAGTGCAATGTTGGTCTTTTTTTCCTTCTCTTTTTGCCGTGCTGCAATGAGGGCGGACAAAAAACTGTGTCGTCTCTTCAACCCCTTCAACCCCCTTGGCTGCCACCAAGACACGGAAACATGGGAGTGAGTCACAGAGTGGGGAAGGAAAAACAAACACGTGGCTCTGCTTTGTGGCGAGACAGGATGCTAGTTGCACGTGACTATCAGACAGTCGGCAGTTGATGTGCGCGCACACAAGCACAATCTGGCTTGTTCTATGGGAAGGGGGGGGTGAATGGTTATTGACTGGCGTGGACAGTCAGGAGGGATGTTATCTATGTTTAGCTACGTGTTTCTTACAGCACAGCACAAACACTGCCGATTTTCCTTAAATTTTCAATTTTTTGACCCAAATTTTTCACGGTTCCTCAAAAAAGGTAGTAAATTACCATTGCTACGCCACGTCGCGTATCGTACTGCATAGCTGAGATAAGGACACGTGGAGGAGTGTGCGAGGGAAGTTCAGGCAGGAGAGAGCGTGGAGAAGTGAGGGGGTGCATTAGGAGATAAGACAGCGTTAGTCATAACGTATCATATAAGTTGGTGTTTCGTGGGCGGCCTACGCACCAGGCACGCGCTTCAGCTAGCATTTTTAAACAGTTTTTTTTGTTTCACAGCTGCATATCACTAATTTATGATAACTGCATTATGTTATTGTTTAATGTACCCATAATTATTTTAAAATAACTTTACTGTGATCTACTGCACTTTGCTTAGTTTTGATCAATTTTTAAAATATTAATTTTTTCACAGTTCCTGGTAATTATGTCGTTAGATCGCCGATGTCGTAAGATATGCAAGATCTGTGGAGCGCAAGAGGGGAGTATGTACAGTGCTACAGTGCTATGTTGCCACGTTGTGAAAATAAAGTGTCATCGTACAAAATCTTGCTACTAACATTTCCGTCTGGATTTTAGTCCAGGACTCGCATGGTGTGCTCGTAAGGCGGTTGTTTCTGAACATCCTGTAGAGAGAGAGAGAGATATTAGGTTGCAATATTGTTAGCTGTCCTAGTTGAAAGTGAGCTGGTATTGGCCAGGCTGTAAGTTGAAGCACTGTGACTTTAGCTTGATAAACGTAGCAACTTAGCAAGATATACAAGACTTAAACATCAACTTTATGCTGTCACCTCAGGTGATGTACGGGCAGTAAACAGTCGCAGCAGCGGTATAACCACTATCCTTCCATGTTGGTGGAACTGTTTGCCAAACTTTTCCCTCCGTCCACAATGCAAACGATCGTCCAGTCTAGTCTTGGTTTGCAAGTACATACCTACGGTACCTGCGACCGCAAACAATAAGCATGTGTTCACGTAGATTCGTTGTGGCTTTGAGACAAGTTCACGACTGGCTTGCGACAATACCTACACTAGTGACGTCCCTATGTACTTGTTGTTGGTTGTGTTGAGCAGTGCTCGTAGCTGTGGCTTGTGAGAGTGTAGTGCAGTATTGTGACTGTGTTGTAACTGGTAGGCAGCATGCTGGGTAGCTTGATGGTGCAACGATTATACAGCACTTTTGCTGTGGAACATTTATAATGTATATTTTGTTAAAGTATTTATTTTATTACACAGTAAGTTGTTTTAAGTTAAATGATGTGTGCTGTTGTTATAGACAGATGATTTAAAATTATGCTGTGCAACACAAGTCAATGTAATGCTCATTATGATGTTAAGTTTATTGTTGTGAAATTTGTTCAAACTATATTTCTCCCCCCTCCCCATTATTTCCCCTCTATATGTTGGCCTATCTACGGTTTGTGGTACAGTTTCCGTGGTCGTCTTCCTTGCAGCTTCTTGAGAGTGTTTGTGCTCTCAGATGTAGTGTATTAAGTAGATGTGAGGTTGCTCTCGCAGCTGTACTGTGCTAGGGTGAGAATACTCCTTGCTGGTTTCAAACTACTGTAATTTAACCATTTGTCAATACAAACTAGCTCAGTTCATGCTTAAGTTAATAGAAAGAGCACGACCTCTCCTGTTCTATGTTTATAAAATGTTCAGCATTCGATGGGCTGTGCTGCGGCTATTATTTCGCTCCCACTACTGCAGACAACGTTACATTGCTTATGTCATTTAGCCAGTGATACATGTAAACAAGTGTGAAGAGTGGTATGCAACCAAGTTAATACAGTCGACTTGCCTTATAATGTAGCGACATTTCGTTCCAGGAAATCCTTGTGCATGTACTCAAGGCACCTTAATAAACTGCATAAATCACCATGAGATTTTGTTTTTCCGTTCTCAACTGCTGCTATGTTTGTGCATGTACAGATTGTCAATATGTTTAGAAAGTACCCCATTACATTTAAATGTCATAAGAATTGCAAGTAACGTGTGCAGTGTGGTGCATGTTTGATAGAGCTGCAATGACAGATATACGTACAAATATTTTGACTGAAATTAGAGATGTTGGCAGTTTTTTTTAATGTGGCACTACTGTTTGTACTGAACTAAACCAGGCATAATTTTTTTGCGCAGTTTCTGGGGCAGTACTAACACGTCTTATTTTGTATCTTACCAATGCTACAATAGTTTTTTAATGTCTGCGGCCTGCTTGTGCAACATTAAGCTGCAGGCCACAGAGTCGTGTATAACTGCACACAGTGTCCTGCATACTTGCGGTTGAAGCGGGCAAGTGACTCTTGTTCTATGTGATTTGGTTTGTGTGCGGGTCACATGGAAGAAAAGTAGGTGCTGCCGGAGAAATCAAATAATTTTATTTAGGAAGTGTGCAGCGAACGAGCGACAAGCAAGATAGATGTGAGTGAAGTGAATATTGCCACCGCCCTTTCTGCCAACTGCGTGCACATTAGACACAGCATTGCTTCCTTGCTGCTCCTGCCCACACTATTAGCTTACTGCACACACCTAGTACACTCTGCGTAACGAAGCAGATACTGCGGCTGTCAACATGAGACTAGCTGCTGTTCGCACGCGTCGTGGGGTGGCGGCAGACTGCGCTGCATGTCGGAAAATGCAAATTCTTATGCAATTCAAATTTGTACATTTTTTTCTAATAACTGATGTAAAGTACTCAGATATTTTTTAAAAATAGTTTCATTTTTGTGTACAGGCAGAAAGTTGGTGCTCTGTGTTGATGTATAGGGAGATATATGCTGCTTTATTAGTCGGGCGACGTGCAACAACAATTACTTCAAGTGTGCTGGTGTAGCAATCCTGCTGTGACCTTGTTACGAATATTAAGGTCTTTGCTCACAATACTGTTGAACCTCCTTGTATTAAGGTGCTACTCAACATCAATTAATGGCTGTAATAGTGCAAGAAGTACACTCAGAGTGGAAAAGTTTTACACCCGTTTTATGATGCATGTGGAAAATAAGAAAAAAGGTAGAGTTTATTCAAGAATGGTTCATGCTTGGAATAGTTAAATGTATACTTGTTTGGTCTATATTTCCAACTATACTAGACATTTGGTTGTGGTACATCAGACTAGAGGAAGTGTTAATGATGCACATGTGTGTGTGCTTGGCTTCTGTCGTCTATCTCTTCTGTTTCCAAGCTAGCTCCTGCATCAGTTGGCAGGAAACATTTATATAAGAGTCTAGTTTTAATTTATATAGTACTTTAATGTTTTAAAAATGTTTCATTGTTTGGTTTTAATTTGTTTAGCTGTGTATTCTGTTGGACTAGTCATAAATATTTTGCAGACGATTATTGAAACTATAAAAACATTTATGTGTATTAAAGAAAAGGTCACAGTGAATGAAAAAGATACTGTATTTTGTTTGGATTGTTAGATTAAATTTTTTTTTTCCTAATTTTTGGAATTGTAATTTGTAAGATAATAGTTTATGTGGAACTGTTGTTAGCTGTTTTGGCAATGTTAAAATAATGGAAATAGTGTTTGTATTGAACACTACCAGTTACTGTATTTTAAACAAGTGTAATATTACATCTTCATCTTGAGGAGGTTGTTTCCTATATTTATAGATTTTATGTTTTCTTACATGTATCTGATTTTTATGACTTAATTTTTAAATTCAGAGCCAGTAAATATGTACAGCATTACTTACCATAATTTTTTAAGGTTAAGTGATCTATATGTACTAATGTGGTACTGAAATAAGTAGATAATTAGTTAATGTCCAATTATGACTACACAGACCATAACATTAAAGATGTGTAAACAAATATGATCTTAAAAAACTGTTATCACATTCTCTGTTTTCTGATCTTTTTTTTTATAATACCGTATTTACTCGTGTATAACATGCACTTTTATTCCAAAAGAACTGATAAAAATTCAGGGGTGTGTACTATACACGGGAAATAGAAAAAAAAACGTGAAAAAAGGTCAGTGGTCGGTTGATGGCTGGTGTGGGCCGGTGAGGGGGGTGAGAAGGCGAAATTAAGTCTTAAATTGACGGGTGTCAAGAGTAGAAAGGAGAGAGAAAAAAAAGGCAGGCGGTCATATGACAAAGGAGGGCGGGAGGGGGGTGTTAGAAGCCGAATAGTCGTAAATGGACAGGTGTCAACACTGGGAGGCAGAGAAAGAGAACTTTCTCACGGCCAGGTTCCGCCATCATTACTCCTCTTCCTTTCTTTGTTCTCCCCCATTCCCCTCCTTCCTTGCTCTGTTGTAACCGTCGCTGCTAAAACTTTAATATTTTTGTTGGTCCTTATCCACGTTCCTGATCAAAGTGTTGCTCAGTGTTTACACAATACAAGGGTTAAAAACTTGTCTGATGGACAGAAGTTTACTAGCCTTTACACAGGTACTTTTAAACTGTTGGTTACAAAGGGTAGGCAATTTGAAGTGGCAGAAATTAAACTTCATGGGTGGCATAAACATAAATCAATTTTCATGTCTCATGATTAGCTACCGTTCCATTTGGAAAGAAAGAAAAACGGTGTCATAGTTTTCCTCCCTCTTCCCCTACTGTAACACCCGGGAAAGATATTTGATGGCTCGTGACCAGCTATCTTTCTGTGGGAAAGAAAGGAAGAAAAAAGAGCGTCATTCATTTTTTTCCTTCCCCCCTTCCCCAAACACACAACGAGAGATAAAAAAAAAGGCAAGCTTGCTGCTGTCATGGCATGTTATCTTAGGGGCGATGGTATCTCAAGGGCGCGGGGGAGAAGGGGGTACTTGCTGGAAGCGGCTGGCACAGCAGAGCAAGAGAGAGGGAATGTTGTTCAGGCACATACACGCGCACTGCGAGGGCTGGTAGACAGCAAGTGACCTTGGCAGAGAGACAAGCCGCCCCACCCCTCCTGGCTCGCCTACACCCTCTTTGCTTTCACACTCTTAACCAGTGTGAGTATTATCTTTCCTCTCTCTTTTATATGTTGCCAGCACGTTTCCATTCTTGCCCTCTCCTTCCTTGACCATTCCATCGTACCGTCCCTCGTGCTATTTCACCGGCTTGCTCGGCTCATCCTCCCGTGTTTTTTTTTTTTAAGTACTAGCAAGGCACTAAAATATTTTTTCCCTGTAACTTGTTGCAAAAATCGTGGTGCGTACTATACACGAGGGCGCACTATACACGAGTATATACGGTAATTAATATAGCACTTCTATTACCAAGATATTTAATTTCAAACACAAATTTAGGGAAATCCCCCTTATGAGAACATGTATTGCTTTGTTGTGTTAGTTGTATCACATTCAGTAAAGTTTGGGAATCTCATGTTGGTATTGTGGAGAGGGCTGTTGCCCGCTCGCTCGTTGTTTATTGTTGCTTACTGCTGCTGTTTAATAACTCGTCAACAGTACATCGGCGGAAAGTTTGATGTTATGGTTTCAATCTTTGGTTAAAAAAAATAGTTATGCTCATACTAAATTAATTTTATGATCAAGCGGTTCCATTACAGCTCTTTACGTACATAACTTCTCACTGCTAGCGTACCAAACAGACTTAAAATTTAATTTGCGTTATTTTGCCAAGGTTATATGATACTACCATGTATGTTTTTTTTCGTACTGATTCCCGAAATTTGTAAACACTTGCTGAAACACCGGACTCAAATCAGAACAACAATTCTAGTCTCAATAAACTGTGACACTTTCACTTCAACATATCACATTACATACATTAAAAAAAGATGAATAATTTCAATGTTAATTTAATTAAATTGCAAGTAATTTTTAGTATACTTACTGTATCAGCGGCTGACAAAAGTGATTTATTTAAGCGATGAGTTGTCAGTGTTAGCTTGTAAAAACAGTATGTGACTACGAATTACGAGCTGACAAGTAAGTTTGTTTTTTATTTAATGAATTTTGAAATTTCTTGCGATTGAAATGTAGCAGTTAGAAAAAAATTGTTTAAGGCAGTTTGTTATTAGTGTCATAACTAAGGACCCCTAAAAATGGTGACTCATGAAATACCACGAAATTTGGCGTGATTTTAAGTTTTCCGTGAATTTCAGCATAATTTTGTTAATGGCGATATTTCACGCAAATTCAGATGCCTTGGCGGTATAACGTCGAAATGTGTACATTTTCCTTTAGGTATTTCTGAATTTATTTAATTATTGTTTTGCTGTAATTATATTAGTCCATGCGTGCAGGTTAAAGGGTTTAAATAACTGATTGACAAAAAACAATGTTTATTTCACAAAATTTGCCACCTAAAAAAATTAATAATTCCTTTTTATGTATGGTGGCCATAGATACATTTGTATAGATATATTCATTCCTCAACGTATTTTGCAGTTGAAGCGCATTAACTCACGCATAGCCATGGTCACGCGGTACTGCAATCTCTATACATCGACAAGATGGTGGCCGAGCTACGGTAGTGGCAGTAGAAGTTCGAAGTCTATGAAGTTGCAATCCATATCTCTAGCTATGTCTTAACCCACGTTTGTTTACATTTTTAATGTTTTGTGTAGTCATTTTCGGGGATGTTGCATTTATTTATTTTGATTTTGGTAATGGAAATGAACGAAAAACATCACCGGACAGATCCTTCAATCGTTATGTAAACAGCAAATTGCGAAGTTGCCCTGTGTCTGGAGGAGTGAGAACACAAATTGAAATGACTGAAACGTTGTGAAACACAATTTTCATCATACATCAGTGAGTGAATAAATACCAATAGCAAACAGTTTGCCAGTTTGGGTAGGTACACTAGTTGTCATTGACCTATATATTTTTGTAACATTTTAATTTTTACAGGTACTGAAAGAGGGTGAATAAACTAGAAGAAATTTTAAAACTCCAAAACTTAAGAAAAGTCAGGATAAATAGTTTTATATAAGAGTAGTCTGGCTATGAAAATAAATTAATTGTGTTAAGTACCAGGCATACATTGTAAATTTAATATTAATGAGGCTAAATCAAAACTGTTAGGTAAAATATAATCATTCTGATGGTTAGAGAACTGATTTCGTTCACAATACATTTTCTCATTCCCCTCTTTCAGTCTCCCTTTCTTCCACTGATCCTGGGGAAGGGAGTATGGGTGAAAGAGTAATACATATAAGATAGTAATATACTGGCTCGAACTAGACGTGTGCCTGGGGGAAGAGGGGAGGACAAAACGTGCATGCGCAGATGACTGCATTGTACAGCTCAGCTCAGTAAATGGAGGGGGTTAAAGTACAGCACTGTCGCAATAACAGTTCTTTTCCGTGCGACCGACCTATTTCTGTAGTTCTCTTCTTGAAGCAGTTAGAAATGAACTCGTAGTTCTCAAACTACCCATAATTAATGGTAAGAGTGCCGATGACCAACATATGTAAAACATTATCACCTACCTCGCCATGCAAGTCAGACATCTAGCTGCAGTGCTTTACTCTTATTCCTATGGGACTTCAAATGTAGACCAAATTATTTTATTTGTGGCAGTGGCAGTGGCAGATTTAAGCAATTATCTTGGAGGGTAAGGGGTGGGGGTGATGAGTATGCCTTAAGAAGTTTGTATACGAAACCATGGAAAAATTTGGATTTGTAGGTGCAAAGTTGTGCTATTTCAAGAGTTTCCAAGCCAAAAATTTTGAATATACTGCTTTCAAAGAATGGTAATATTTTTTACGATAAATTGGACAGCATTATGCATAAACCAGCTATGTGCCAATCGATAGTGTTAAGTAATACAGGTGAAAACGTTTTCAGTTTTCAAACCATCTTAAAAAGTATTTTGGTCCTGTAGCATGTTCCGAATATTTCCATTATATGACTAAAATATTCCTACTTCTCGTAAGAATTGTTTGAAGTTGAGAACCTTTAAACACATTTTTATTTACAACTAATAATTGGCTCGTAGTTGATTGATGCATAACACCGTCCAATTATTCTTTTGAAGGGAAAAATTTTTGTGCTGACATAAATAAAAATGCTGACGTGCCATGTTACCACTTATCAGTAATCCCTCCTCTTGTAGCGAAAAATGTGCACACATGTCATGAGGCTTGATATCATTACATGGAAAAATTACAAACCTACAAAACTATAAATAAAAATCGACATATTGTTACTTGAATATTTACAAATTGTTGTGCACAATGTTTTGAAATGAATGTTCATTGTCGTGAGCCATTCATTTTCAAAAATAGTTTACATAAATTATTTTTTCATGTTAGCATGAAAGAATTTTTGCATACAGGATTCAATATATTTCAAAAAAATGTTCAAACACAACATATCTATGTACAGATGTTTACAAACTTGTTATCCTAAACAATCACAGCACACTGTATATTGTTACACCATTTGCATCAGTCAGTTACCAAAATATTTTCCACCAATCATCCCTTCTCATTTGGCAAGGAAACAATTTGTTCACACAGTTTATGACACTCATAATATTTGTTGCAGTCATTCTTTATCCAAAACTGTTTACATAAATAATTCCTCCACTTTTATTAAAAAAAAATTACAAACAAATTTTATGACACTTGAAATTATTACGTGAGAAAAAAATACAATCTTGCATGAAAAATATAAAAAAAATTTACATGAAGTGTATTTCAAAATAAAGCATGTATTGCTACCTAGTATTCATTTTGCATAACAGTACACATCAATTACCTCTCTTCATTCAATCTAATTTTCATACAGATTTAATATCACTCGAAAACACTGCGTAAAAAATTACAAAATTGCTCAACAAATAAATGCAACTTACATCTTATTGTTTTATACAAATGGTAACATAGCTGGAAAACACGTAACTGAAAACAAAACTACAAATTTACTCATCAATTCATTAGCAATGTAATTGTACTACATAAAATATACTAATATTTTCCAGTGAATTTCCTTTCCATATTCATAATTTTACATCTACTTGCGTGGATGTTCACAGAATTGAACAATATAACACTCAAAGTATAAAATTACAGACATAATAAAAATTTGCACACATACAAAAAAATATTTCAAATGAACCGACTTCAGTTTTCTACATAAGCAATATTCATGCTGCCAGGTGCATTCTTTTTTCATCTCTAAAATAAATTCAATGTAATAGGTAGTTTTAGAAATTTGTTTTGTTGTGATACAGTCGAAAACAAGGCGCAGCACAGAGCCCAACGTTACATTCAGGACAGTAGTACCTGCTTGCTCGTCTCTCTCTTTCTTTCCTCTATCGTCCTTTTTAGAACACATGGCACACTGACGAGTTGGAGCGCTTTTCTTGTCTGTGGCAGGTATACTCTCTGGGAAATGATGTGCAGTCAGTCGTAATGGGTTTGGTGTTTTATTTGGGCGTCCTTCACGGGAAGAGAATTCTTGACGGTGATACTTTTCTAGCATTTTCTCAATCATCAAGAGTCTATAATCCAGAGGGCTGAGCCTTCAACCGGATTTTGTGTACAGTATGTATGAATTGAAAACTGCCTGTTCAAAAATGTGGGAAAAAAAATGTTTGTAATATTTTTTTTCGACGTTTTTTAGGAACAGACTAGCTAGCAAAATGTTGGCTATGTCAATGCCTCCCATTGTAAAATTATACTAGACGACTGCTCCGGTTTTTTGAGCGTTTTGTTATTTTATTTGATCTCAATTATTTCATTATTGTAAATTGTTGACACACATCTTTTTTGTCCTTCCAACGCATAGCAGTCACTTTTCCAAGCTGCGATGCTACGATGTCTCCTCTCTTTAGCTTGCCTCTTTTTAGTGTTTCTGGCATGTATTTACGGGACAGTCTGACAGTCCCATACATGTCAGTCCTGTGGCTAAGCAGAATGTCTGCAAGCTGAGGAGGTGAATAAAAATTGTCTTAGAGTAATACAATAACCTTTGTCCAACAAAGGTCGAGCTAGTGTCATCACTATTTGTGAAGAAGTGGGAAGGTGAATATATTCTCCATCAAAAACGGTTCCCTTGCCAGTATAAATGATGAACTTCCAAATATAACCACTCTTAGATTCACATAGCATGAAAGTTTTGATGCCGAATTGTTCACGTTTTTGAGGGATATATTGAACCCACCCTAGTCTGCCTTTGTAGAGCACGAGACGCTCGTCAATGGTGACGTCCCTGTCTGGTGTGTACAATTTCTGAAATGTTTCACTTATGTATTTGACAACTGGCCAAATTTGATTTAGCTTATGGCAAGGATGTTTTTCTGGGTCATAGGTTTCGTTGTCTGAAATGTGAAGAAACAGTTTCAGCAAAATGAATCTGCGGTACGACATCAATTTAGGAAAAATTGGGGCTTGCCAAAGTGGATTTTTGCTCCAATACAGCTTCTCTACTGGCATATTTATGATGCTTTGAAGCAGAATGATTGCCAGGAAAGTTCTAATCTCATGGTTCGTTGTGGGGTGCCACATGGACCCACGAACCATGGCTTCGTCAGCTCGTAGACACTGTTCAGCATAGCGATTTGTCTCGTTTGTAATTATTCCAATCAAATGTTCATAAAACAATAATTCAAAAGATTGTAAAACGTCAGCAGCTGGGTCAATGTCAACATTTATTTTCGATTCAGAAAGGAAAGGAAACTTTGGTGGAGAAGGTGGTAAAGAACCTTGGTTTACTGTACACCCCTGCCTCACATCTGCTTCCATCGTCTTCAATAACTGTCACTTGTCAACCATGACTCGCTTTCCGATGCACTTATTTCTAAATTATCAACATCACTGTCACTGTCCATTGTTTTTGAGTGACAAACTTACATAAATAATGTAAGAAAATGCTGCTCAAATCGCTAAAGTCCACAAAATTTAATTGTTATAAAACTGCAATAGAAGTGTTACACCTAAATAATCAGCAAATAAACATTACACATAATATAAACAGATAATAATATTTCCCTACTCACAACTACCGACGATTTGCGAAGTTGTTATTGTGCTGCAAACTCTTAAGTTTGTACAACATTCAACATGTTCACAATAGAAATAAGTGCGGCAAAACAGATTGTAACTACGCAGACAAAAAATTGCAACACCGGAACAATCGCGCTTCTTACAACTTTAGCACCATCTTGTAGCGCATGTAACTACAAACGTCTCACCAATTCCGTAGCAATCGTGCTACCAAATAAACCTTTGGCACCATCTAGATACTGCGCATGTAACTAAACAACGTATGTTGATACTGTGCTGCTAACAGACACTGAGTCTTGAACTACGAATTGAAGAAAAACAGTAGCATAAAACTCAGCACTGAAAAAACAACTACGCAGCAAGTGTGCTACAGAATGCACCTTCAGCATCATCTAGCTTCGGCACATGTAACTCATCAATGCTTGGCCATAACGTGCTGTAACCTAATGGAAAACTTTGCACTACGTTCACAGATGTTAACGCTCGAGGTATATCGGGCAAATAATTTTCAGCGTGGACATTTCAGACTTGCACGAGATATCTTGGGCAAATAATTTCGGAGCGTAATCGTATGCCCGAGTTGTCTCGGGCAAATGTCTTGGGGTTAATAATGATCATTCCAGGGGAAGACAGCGAGAAGCTTGCTATCTGGTTTAAACTGAACTTGCTGACTTTATTACTCCACACACTTTACACCACAGAACTTTAGGATGTCGAAAATTAAGTCCTTTTTAAGATTCTGCTTCGACAACTCTCTTTTAATTGTGTAAGCTCTTGAAAAACATACTATAATTTTAATGAATAACAAACTTAAGTTGCACGAAACATTTAAAATCTAGAAACTTGAAATGTTTATTACATATTACAGATACGCTGCATTCTGTTATGAAGTTCTTAAAAACCACATTAGAAATTATACAGTAGTTTACCAGACCTCACAATAGATAGGTGCAACCTGGTAAATTTGACTCTGCTGGTCTACAGATTTTCTCGGGGATCTTCGGTTAACCTACCCTTTCATTCTGGTGCTGCGGCATATTCGTATCATGTCGCCCATCACAAGTACAAAATACCTAGCTGTTGAGGACAGATCAAAATCTCTTCACTCATTCAAAGCCTTATGTCACGGGATGATACACCCAATGAAAACAAACAGACGTATTGAAACTAAATAATTTCTATTGAAATTAGACAGGAGCCAATGGCTATGTGGTCAAATTTATGTATACACGAATAAAAAGTTGTATTTTTAAAAAATTTCTGAAAGCCTAGTAAAAATCCTTTATTCTATATTTCTTTAAATACAAAAATTAGTTTTGTGTTTTTATAACTACAGTATAAGCGTACAGCCTGTAACATTAATTTAATTTCAGAGTCGATTATTAAACTACAGTTATTCATTACGGTTTCGGTGAGGGATGTTTTCGTAATGTTGAAATTTTTACTTTGACACAGTTATGGGGAAACTATGCAAGCTAAAATATTGTTCTTGAGATGATAATATAGTCACTACACAGTAACATAATATTATAATAGTAACTAATAAAAAATGAACCTGTGTCGTATTATCAGCATCAAAAGTTTCTTCAATTTACAAAAAAATATGTAAAAAAATTATTTTCTCTATCTTCCTAGTTAGTAGTCAACATAACGTAAAAACACTTCATAACAAATATAGTTAACCATCACTTATTCATTGCATGCTAATGACCGAGTGTGCGTGAAGACATGATATAGTTCGTACGCTGCCCCCCCCCCCCCTCCTTCCCTTCACCATCCCACAGGCTATGGAGAGTTATTTATGACCATTCTCTCTTCGACCTGAATCACTCGCTCTCTTGAGAAAGGTTCTAAAGGGACATCACACAATAGAAAAAACAGGAAATAATATATCGTCCCGCCAGCACAGCACACAGCGCTTCTCTAGCAAAATGATCCTCGCTTACGTAAAACGCAACTTGAGAGAGGGGAAAAAGTTGTTTAGCAATATTGAATTTTGCAGTTGTGTTTACATAAAATGTACATGTTATATGAGTGTTTATGTTAAGGCATTTGTGAGGCCATGTGCATGGTTGAATTATTTACAAATATTTATTTGTATAAATGTAATGTTTCTTCTGTATATATTTTAACAATTTACTACACTTATTTACTAAATCCGCCACTGATTTCTAGGTAGCATAGTTCAAATTCTAATGCTCGTCTGTTCTGTTTTTCAAGTCCAGTCATTATATTTAGTTTCAGCAGTTCTGAAAAGCCAATTTTGGCCATTGTGGTGTTCCTGAAAATGATGTTTCTAATGAACATGCAGAATTTTCAAACTATAGTGACATAATTTGAAGTGATTGTTGTTTTTGTATGTACACTAATATAATGTACCTTACATAGTTTTGTCAAAAAAAGAATAGTCACAACTTGCTGCGACACATTTGAAGCACAGATAGGGAGGCCTCGTAACATTTCTTTTTTTTCTTTTTTTTTGCAGTTGGAGTCTGTATTGCTGTATTAAGGAAATCAACTCCTTTTTAATGCTAGTCTATATTTACGAATGTTAGTATTTTCACTTAGAGAAGTTGGTGAGAACGTATATGATTTCGTGAATGGACAGTAAAACATAAAAAAGTGTAAACATTAATGAAGTTAGTTGACTTAAAGATGCAATAATAATAATATTGACTGAAAAAAAAAATTACCTCCAAAAGTGTTAACTTTAATGTGGATAACATATACACACATAGTATGCTGTGCCCAACTTTGCCAAGACAAGTTTATATGTAGTTTGCAATAAAGTGAAAATTTGTTTACCAGCTTGCCTAGAGTAATAGCCAGAAAAATATATTCTTTGTGTAGGCAGAAACATTTGAGTGCAATACATTCTATACAGTTTGGTTTTTGGTTAGGATTCTTTGGTTAAGTTAATAACTGGGTATCATTGGTCACGTGACTGAATCTACTCAGTCGTTAAATGCTTAACGAGCGGTCATAAATCAGAAGAGTAGTAACTTGGCGGCTTTTTAAAAAATGTAGCAAAATCTGCAAAAGCGGTAATTTCAGTTGTTGAGACCTATATCAGACCAGGTTAAAACAGTGCAGAATATCCTTTTGTGCTTGTATAATATATGTATGTACTGTACCATAAAATTGTGTACTAGTAATGCTAATTTATTCCATACCTGAATTATGTACTCTGGTGACATTTTTACTCGATAAATTACTCCAGACTTTGTGTTCAACAAAATTACTACGATCCAACATCATATTTTCCATGAACATGCATTCAAACTGCCTTGCAACATATTTGTTATTACGTACACATGTGGGAGTTGAACATGCATTCAAACTGCCTTGCAACATATTTGTTATTACGTACACATGTGGGAGTTCTTTGTTTACTTTTTCTAGGTGCTTTCCTTTGTCTAGTCTGCTGGCTGCTATCTACCCAGCTCCCCTATGTGGATCCGGCGACGGGATCGAGTTGAACATTTTGATATCTTGAAGGCCGGTAGATCTTTATCGCATGACGTTTCCGACTGATTTACTCGCTATCTCCGTAAGCGCCTTAAGGCTTCAGAAGTGCTCACTTGATCCTGAACCACCTATAACTTAGTATAGTGTGTGGTGTGTAGTTGATGGGACATGAGGTCGGGCCAGTATGACTTGTGCATTTTTAACCGTAATGAAAACTAAAATAAAAGCAGAAACTATAAAAATTTGGACGTTTACATTTAGTTTAGATAGAATGTATGATTTTAAAATTATGAGCAATCAGATATGTAATGCATTTTCTTTCAAGTGTGTTTATATAAAAGCACAGAATGCTGCAGTCTGTAAGCACATTGAGGGACGCAGTGTCTGCGTTGCTTGTAATCACCGAGCTGCAGGAGGAATCAAATGTTCAAGTTATTAATACTGTAGTCCAATTTTAACGCAGTATGGTTTACTGTATCAGGGTTGCTACAGAATTTCTAGATCAAATTTCCCCGACTTTTCCAGGTTTTCCAGACCTGTAGCAACCCTGCTGTATTTAAGTAAACCAATTTTTTTCTATACTAGAAATGTGGGAAAGTGTAGAACCGGCCAGTAAAGTGGAAGTGTAAATTCTGAGAACGTAACGAAAGAGATCCCACTGGAACTACTGTAATTTAAAAAGTATTTTGAAAATTTTTTAAATTGTAAATTTTAACAGAATTATTTAGATTAAATTAGTACAAGAAAACTGTCGTTCTTTTTGTGTATACCCTATTTGTTTCATTTTTCCTACCATTTTATTAAGGACACATAGTTCTCGTTTTGCAATGTTCTTCATTACTTACTTGATAACATCTTTAGATTTCTTGAGTATGACGTTATCCCTACTTAATTTTCAATATATTCTCAATCAATATTTGAAGCTAAGACTACAGAAAAGCTTTATTTCAAAACGCCATTGTTAGGATTCAAAATGACTATCATAGATGCTTTGTACAAATTTAAAATCGATTTCTGCATTCCTGGTGTTGCAAGCTTTCCAAAAATGTGCCACTTTGCTAATCTCCATAAATCCTGAAGGAATTTTTTTAACATACGGAACCTGACTATGATCAGTGTGTAGAATGCAGGATGTAACACTTCTGGGAAGGAAATGCAGGCAGACGTTCGACATGGTGCAAGTATTAAGTATTTTGCTGTGTATTCCACCTTGTATATGTGCTGAAGTGAGTGAGTGTATAGTTAGTGCTGAATGTAGTTTGCAGAGTTGAATATGTGATGTTGGTAGCGATGATGTACAATTTGAAGGACCTGTGCGACAAGTCTACGTGCATTATTGCTTGCAAACACAACTGACGTACAATGATGTGAAGGTGAATTAGTGATCAAACACAACTTAGAATTTTGAAACGGCCCATTACAAAATTGTAATTTGTCACTGTACACAATGAACTGTATTGTTAATGTTGTGAGTTTGTTAGTCATGCTGTTCCCATGAAAGAGAGAGTTACTCATAGGTGACACACCTACGCTGAATCTTTACAACTGGGCTGACGTAACAACTTTTACATTGGATTACCATTACAACACAACTAAACAAACAAGCAGTTGCATGACCTATGTTGTTGAAAGCTGTCTGGCGACGGTAGTGAATGTGAATGGGTGATGCAAAAGTTGCAATGAATTACGGAACATTGAAAATGGTTTAGAAATTCAGGGCAGTACAATATGAGATGTACAATTGCAGTTACATATTACATGGCAAAACACAATACTGTATTAAAATTCAAACAAAAATGGTATCCACCCATTAAAACTGTGTCTGTAACAGTTTGAAGACGCTGTGCTGCTATCTGGCCTGGGTACACTCACCCCTGATATTACTTCACGTATCAGGGTTTAAATAAAGGCCATACTACAGTAGCATTGTTCCGGTGCATGTGAAAATATAGTACAGCTTTCCTTTACACTATTTTCCCCATGTTACGTCGTCTGTCACGCTTGGTGCTGATGGTAAATGAAACGAGTAGTGTGCCTACCAGCTGTAAAATTAGTACATAATGACTTTGTCGTGACACTGTTAACCAAATTGTTTTCCTTTTTTATTTAAACAACTGAAATGAAACTGTGAGGGTTATTGTCTGCTAACAGGGCTACCTTCTCCTGTTGTTCATAACTTCGGAGACATTTTTTCCAAGCCGGCCTTGCTGACTACAAACGAGCAACAAAGAAGCATTCTGCATGCAGATAAAAAATTCTTATACTACGTGCATATTACTGAGGATATTTAGTGTCTCGCCATGTAGCATGTGTTGGTAGGCAGAAGTCCTACCTTGCTGGGTCCCGCTGATGATACCTACTTCACTACACAATGCTAGTTAGCACTGTACACTGAATACATTTACTTTATTTTCTCAAAAGAAGATATTGTAATTTTATGTACGTAGTTTTACTGTACATAGAGAAATAATGAGCTGCTGTTTTTTGTACATTGATTGTCCCTGTGACTGTATGAATGAACCAATAAAATACATGGTATTTAAAGAGTTGTATTTCATGTAACGGTGTAGTCCTGTTCGTACAATACTTGAATGCAGTGGTATGAAGCTCTAGAAGTGGCTGATAGCTACCATATTGTTTGTCATCTTTCAGTCGCACATACATGTCGAGCACTTTATACAGTTACTGTAGTTTTCTAAATGGAAGAAATGAAGTAACCTGTGCTAGGGGAAATAATAGACCACCCACGTTCAGACCGTTAGAGTTGATACTGGACCTTCTTCAACATCACATACAATCATGACTACATACTTTCTGCTCTTATATTTTGTAGTGTTTCACTGTCCGGTCAGTATCGCATATCCACTATCTTCCACGTTAAATACATCCACAGATCTTATATGAGGCCTTAATACACAATCTGCAGATTGTACCTAACTGTCGTCATTAACTTGTGGAGTCCATATAACCACACAGTGCTCCAAGAACAGTGAAACAATCCCGTAAACTGAGAAATATCGCCCTTCCATCATCACTTTCAAACATGTGCTCTGGTCTTTCATCTGCTAGTAACTGTGATGTAGCAAGAACTTAAAGCTTGCTGTAGTGTGTTGCCTGCTGAATGTGCCCTCTACTTTAATGTTTTGCATGAACCCAACAAAATATTGCATCCCTCCACTATTCAAAATTCCTTGAATAAGAACAGACTGTACATAGATTGGTGCAGTGTTTGTGGCCCAGACACATGGCTGGATGGGTTTACAAATGTTCCTCAGCTGGCTGCAGCATTGTGGAAGGCACGTGCATCCAAGCAAATAGAATCCTGCCGTAATATTGCTAGACACAAAGATTGTTCAGTTATGAACTTTGCATGAGAGCACATCATTAGATATTACACCCAGCACACCACCCATAAAGTACAACCACAAGACAGGACTTAAAGGAAGATGTTTACGAGGCATCTGCTCTGAGGATGAAGAATATCCCTGGCTTCAGTTTCACAGACTATGAGATTGCAGCATTAGTTTTGAGAGCATACAGCAAAACATGCAATCTTGAGGTTGCTAGGAACAGATTTGCAAGTACAGAGATTCACCAACTTGGGCAAGTACAGAGATTCAATAACTTAGGCCAGGATTTTTTCAAACTTAGACTTTCTTCTTCTAACAAATATTCCAGAGCAAGACACGTGGCTGTGTAACTGTTGAAACACAAGACATGTTAAAAATCGGCCTCAGACTCTTGCGTAGTTCTGCGACTTCAACGCCTGGAGCTAAGAAACAGACAAGCTGCCTACAGCTCTGATAGTCAGGCCTACCCCTAGTTTCACCCTCAACTTCCGGAGGTGAAAATAACATAACCAAGATTGCAACAAACATGAGTAGCTCAACAGTGTCTAGCTCATCATGTGGAAGTATAGAGAGGTACCTAGTCATGCTAACATCAACAGTCGAAACTGTTCATCAACAGTTACACAGTCAACTAAGTCTGGAGACCTCACACATTCAGACTGCAGTCCAGCGAATTTACATGCTGACCTGAAAACTTATCACTTTTTCCTGATGCCAGCAAGATAAGGCAAGTTGTCAGGATGAGGAGAAGAAAGAGAAGTGAAAAACATTGTATGAATGTCAATCCAATACAGAAATATGGTAGAAGTGAACTTGCAAAACAAGGAAATAAAGTCTGTGTCTCGAGGAACTACTAACCCCAACCACAAGAAGAAACTGACGAGCTTAGGATCATGCGAGTCAACTACCTTAGACCTGGCCTTCAAGGCCAGCATTGTTAGAAGTTGAAGACGGTGAGAACTTCCACAACTGGAGCCAGTGCTGTTTGTGCCAAGGAAGGGCACACAAAGGCTGTGCTGCTACACGTCTTGGAAATATTTTCTATGGACACCATTAGTGTGACGTCGTATGATGATGCTGGTTCCAAACATGCTCTCTGATGCTAAACAATGATATAATACTTTGCTCTTGATCGTAAAAATTGAGTATTAGAGAACGTGAGCAATTTCTATAGTTTTCAGAAATAATTTCTATCAAAGAACTTACGAACAAAGTCTAACAGATAATTCTGCAGCATACTCAAAGTTATGTATGTGTAAATAGTGGCGAGGTTACTTAACCTAAAGGTAAACATACATGTTCTCGTTTGAATAGTAGCATTTACTTGCAGTTCAATGACGTGTGGTACAAAAATAATAAATTGAGCATCTGATAACTAATCTAAACTACAGTTATATTATTCGTGGTCATCCTTAAAAAAATCCATCGTTATGTTTCGTCATATGTATGCTGTGTTACGATTTCATCCAAATGTTTTTTTTTTTTTTAGCACATTAGGTGCCTTTCCCAGGCGATTTGCAAAGAAATCTTAAAACAATAATAATATGGGAACTGGTCCAAAATCGTAGGTCAATTTCTTATATTGGCTTGTGATGATTAACATAATTTGTCGTTACTAGGCAAGTTTAAAGTTACCTCACAAGGTGTGCAGAGTACTTAGTACGAAAACATCAGCAATACATAACAAGTGCAGAAAGACTGTAATTAAAGGTACAGAATGCTGCATGAGATATAGGATAAGAATATGAGCAATTTTTACCTTTTTTTATGGTAAGCCTAGTTTAATATGCTGCTTAACCTTTTCCCCAAAGGGTATTTTATAGTTACGACTTAATTTTAAGAAAATATGGCCTTAGGAAAGGCAATCAAGGTCGGAGAAATTGTGGAGTAGGGAACAAAAAATTTTTGGGCAGGGGTACTGGCAATTATAGGGTAGAGGCAGTGAAAATTGTAGGGTAGGAGAACTATAAATGTGAGGCAGTGACATTAAAAATAATGTGGTAGAGGTACAGTAAATTGTAGGGGTAGGACTATTAATGTGTAGCAGAGACAAAATAAATAAATGCTCACAACTGTGCTGCCGCACAGCAGTGAAATCACATGTTCCAACCTCTAGAAAACCTTCTCCAAAACATCCCTGAACCTACCAACCCCCTTCACAGTCACCAACTCCTATCCATTTGTATGGATGTATACTGGAGGCTAAGAAATAAATAAATAAAAAAAATCAAGTCATCCTATAAAACATTCCACTTCCTCGCTGACCTCACAAACATAAGACCGCCTACCCCGCTCTGTTCTCCTCCACACCCTCTCAATCTACTGGCTGTAGCTTCCTCTCCCTCTATATCCCCCCTCCCTTAGTTAGGTGACAATGTAATCCTCCCCATCCTCACCTCAGAGCTATTATAGCCTCATTCAGTACCCTTCCCAGCAAACCTAAAGCTCTTCTGCCCTTCGTAGCCAACCTCTCAACCCGTTTTGTCCGCCTAAGGTCACTCTGCAGCACAACCCCTAGATACTAATATTGTGTGGTGTACTCTATCTCTTGCCCATCCCATCTGTAAATGACTCTGCTTATTGCGCTCTTCCTAGTAAACCTGACTAACTTAGTCTTACAAACATTGATCTTCATCTTGTTTTCCACAGTCCAGAAACACAACCTGTCAATGTCTGTCTGCAAGTTGACCCCACTGCCCTACACTAAAGACAGTCATCTGCAAACAATCTTATTCTGCCACTAATCCCAACAACCATACCATTCACCATAATGGTGAACAATACCGGACAGAGCAAACTTCCCTGTGGCATCCCTGATGTCACCTTGTTGTCTGATGTCAATTACACCCCTCCTTTCACGCTCTGCCATCATCCTTGGAGGAAGTCCCCAATCCATTTCCATTTTATTTTGTCTATTTGTCTCACTATTCCAGTACTTCATTGTTTCAAACACTGACAAATACTGAGCCTGCAGCATATCAGCTTTCTCTCTGTCATTTGTCGTAGTTTGTCTCCATTCATACTTGTCAATGTTGGGATCCCTTCCCCAACCCCCCTTACCTTCTTGCGATATTAAAAATAATCATGAGGTAGAGGTACAGTACAAAAAAGTTTAGGATATTGGCCTACAAAATTGTACAGTAGGGGCACAAGAAATGTGAGGAAGAAATATTTAAAATTATGGGGTAGAGTTAAAATTGTAGGGTAGGTACACTGGATATGTTAAGCAAGGATATTTAATATCATGGAACAGATGTACAGAAAATTAGGATAGGATATAGTTGTTGGATAGTGGTACAGAAAACTGTAGGGTACAGTTGGATAGATGTTCACAAAGAAAATTGTAGGGTAGGACAACTAAAAAATGCAGGGGCAGGGTCATGGCAGAGGTACAGAAACTTTTAGGAAAATCACAAAATATTGTAGGGTAGTTGCACTTTAATTTTAAAAAATGTGTGGGAGTGACACAAAATATCATGGAGCAGGGGTATAACAAACCATGGAGGATTGAAGGAGGAAATATACATTTTAGGGTAGAAGCACTATTTGTCGGGCAGATACACTGAATATTGTAGGGCAGATGCACTAAAAATTGTAGGGCTACGACACTAAAAATCATTGGAGAAGGGCAATAAACACACTAGGCCAGAAATAGAGCTAACCTTTTTTTAGCACACATTTGAGCCCAGCTAGCAAACCCACAAGACTGGGATATTACATTAAATAAGCCACCCTTAATGTTCGTCACCAGCAGCATTTGTGTAGGCTTATATTTTAAACAGCCTCTGCCTAACTTCACCTAATGTGAAAATACAGCAATTAGTTTGAACAAACCCACAAATATGCACGAATGCAGTTTTAATATTATTCATACACATTATAACGTCCTAAGTTGTAACAATCTCCACCCCTTACAAAATTATTTCGTAACGATGCATGCTATACAAGTCGCAAGGCCCAGCACGAATATATATTTTCACTACGTGTATTAAATTCTTTCGTCTCCGTTGATATCAGTTTACGAGAGAAGTCCTGCCGCACTCATGTTTGACATTATTTAGGTCTAAACGAAAGTATTTGTATTTTTTAACGTAATTACAAAAATTCGTCTGGATGCTAAATGGAGTTTTCAATGTTCAACTTTCAAAACAAACATTTGTTTGTATCCAGCGCTCTCGTGTGACGTCACAACTAATGGTGTCCATTACAGCATTGTCATGTGTGTTTTAAAGCAAGCCATTTGACACTGCCCAGGGCTACCTCTTAAAATATCAATGACATTTTCCACTGTTTTATAATTTGGTAAAAACAAATATTTGTGATTTATACTAAATTTTTAAAAGTTATGCATTTGTCATTAAAAAGGATTCTATTTTATATTATATACAAATACCTGCGTTGTTGAACGCATCTGTTTTATTAATGTCATTATTATATTTCCCCCCAGTGTCCAAGGCTACGCACATTTCCCCTACTGGTACCGTACTTGTCTACAGTAAAAGGTCTTGCTGCCAGACAGTTTAGTTGGAGACTTTTTCTGTTCCAACTTAAATACAACAGTTATGTATTTTGCAGAATCACTTCTAAGCTGTGAGAAATATTTCTTTGCTATTTGTTGGTGTGTAGTTATTTGTCAAGTCTAAATGTCTTTGTAACTTCTGCTTTGTTCCTCGCACAACAAAACACATCTGATCAAGGCATTATCTAAGGATACTGTATTATATTTTCTGTATCAACATATAGCACCTTGCTGTGATTCATACACAAGACACATTTTTCTCACAAACAAACAGTTCCAGTGATTACGTTTCGCCAATTTTGCACATCCATGTACTGGCTGATGTGTTTTACAACGCTTACCTACATCTTGCCATATCCATTACCCCAAGTTTGTCTCTTGGAGAGAGACTTCCTGTCCTATATGTTCTCGCCAGCGATGCCAGTTTGTCCATGCAAGTACGCATGATGGATTGGAAAGCATGTTAGGACACAGAGATACTGATGAATTTCCACACAGTACCTACTTTACTTGCAACAGCCTATTTCTCATCATACTTTCCTCATGATGGGTTAGAAGCACATCACCATATTATGTACAATATGCTGCAATCACAATGGTGCGGCAGAAGCTACACATCAACCGTAACACAAAAAACAAAACCAGCATCTACGTTTCTGTGACACCAGCTCGACAAAGATGGCAGATGCGACACAAACTCCAAACAGAAATTGTTGATTTTATTTGAGTTAGAATTTATAATTTTGTGCCCAACTGTTGGCGAAACTGGTAAATAGGTAGTAAATTGTGTTTATTTATTTTAAGAAATTTTTGTTGGTTATCACAAACAAATCATAACCTTTTGAAACAAATGTGTAACCGAGTCTATTTTCACTTTTCGAAATGCCAGTGGGCGTTTAAAATACATATATTAAAAATAAGCAGAAAAAAATTGAAATACATACTGTAAACATCTGTGGCTGTCATACTTGAGCTTAGTATGGAGTGGCAATGAATTATTTACATGTAATATTTTTTTAGAACTTGCAGCACGGCAGATTAACTAGGATTTGCAATAATGAGAATTTTTAGTGACACACCGCAGCCTTCGTGTCACGTCCGTCACACGATTGTGATTCCGGCAATATGAGGGTAGTCAATAGTTAGTACCTTTCTACGGATGTGCATTTCTTGTCTTTGACTTCTGTCCGACCGCCACCCTCTGCTTGCAACTACAACCGGCAAGTTATAAAGTTCCATATCCTACAAACACTGTAGATAGCACCAGTGTCCTTCACTTACGACACACATCATGTAACATTACATCTGTTGTTCACTCACAATAAACACTGTTGAAAACTTATGTACATGGAGCTGAAATATGTGATGCAATCATTCACAAACTACCGTATCAGCCCGAAAATAAGACGACTTTGAATATAAGACAACCTATACATTTTCACTTTGGTATAGAGGAAAAAATAATTTTTTTATGAACTGAAAAGTTAGGTACTACATATGTACTATTAAATCATAAATTCAACTATGTTATGTTGGTTAATCAGAAGAAACATTTTTTTCCAATAATCAAGCATGGTTAAAACTGGGATAATTTTATCTGTCTGTTGACAATACAGTACTTTACTGTGTACATAAACTTAAACAAATACACATAATGCACTGGAATTAGTATAGATTTGAGTGTGAGAATCTTTATTTTCCACATGATCTTACATTTTTATTACAGATATACAGATGTGATACTCCAAACAAATTCATCTGTAAACAAAACACATAATTGTAGTCCTAAGTCTTGAAAGCAAGAAACCTCCAGTTTTAAGAAGCAAGAAATTAGAATTAAACATAGTCTTATAAATACACTGCATGTGTAAAATTTTCTGTAAGTTGGGAAAAGTAAATTTCACGAGTAAGAAGTACACATTGATAGAGTAATATCTTGGATGTTTCCAATGTTCGTCGACTGGTTTTCCTTAGTTAAAATTCTTTAGGTTTAAAGAAATCAGATATTACTACCCTAATAAAAGTTAACACACAATGTAACAGGGTACGTAATACTAGTTTAAATTTTATATTTTGAAGGAAAATAAAGTTAATAAGTTTAAATTTCACCCTAAGGGTTCCACCTAGTCGAATGTGTTTTTCACATCAAAGGTTCAGAAGCAAAGAAGCAGTAAGTGCCACTGTTTGACGTGCGTGCCCAATATCCCACCGCCTCCACTCGCCAGGCACTAAACTAGGCTGCAGTTTTTCCATCGGATTGCTGGAACCATGGGTTGTAAGCAGTGATCCCTTTATTTTATTGCTGGAATGTCTGTAATACCGTATTTGCCAGCATATAAGACGACAATTTTTTTTCTCCATATTTTTAGCTTTCAAAAATTGCTACTTGTCGTACATGAAGGTGCAAAAACTGTTTGGTAATCTAAGAATTGTTTGAAAGCTAAGCTATAAGCTGTGGAGTTGTATGATGTTTCAAGGAATTGCGTTTTTTTGTCACAAATGAAAACGGGTGCCCCGTTTTTTTAATAAAATTTACGGTACTAAATTTTGATGAGCGTCATTCATAATAAAGGACACTTCCTCGCAGCGAAGCGGAGATCGATGCGAGCGCGTGCCGAGATACTTTGTCTCGCCAGCCTACAAGTCTCGGACGGAGAAAACGAGGATCTAGATACCGTACCACACATTCATGTGTCTACTATCTAGTGCTAGGCTGGCAGACAACAACGCACAGGAATGCAATGACCTTGCAAGCAGCTGTTGTAGCTCGGCGTTGTCAAGTCGCGCACAGCTGCCGGCAACTGATGTCGCTGGCTGCCGCCGTGTATTTCCTTGGCTCTTGGGCGCCCGGAGGGTAATGTTTTTTGGTTTGTGT
Source organism: Medauroidea extradentata (assembly GCA_003012365.1). NCBI lineage: Eukaryota > Metazoa > Arthropoda > Insecta > Phasmatodea > Phasmatidae > Medauroidea > Medauroidea extradentata. Next base: position 27,642 of record PNEQ01003590.1, on the reverse strand, counting down.
GTCTACTACAATCTTTATATGACGGTAATAAATGCATTGAAAATATTTAAACTAAATTTTTAATGTTTCTGGCAAAGGGAAAAATTAATTTTATGTTGGGAATTGCAAAATTAGTAATTTAGAATTTTTCAAGATTTTGTACCTTCAAAACCATGACTCGTCTTATATGCAGGGTCGTCCTATATGCTGGGAAATACGGTAACAAATGTGGACTGTAAGACCTTTAATAGTTTTGTATCTATCTGCGCAATAGAATGTGTGATATAGCTGTACTTAAAAGGCAGTTTTTTTTAGCCATGTTGGGGGCTCAGGAATATAGAGTACGTCTTTCCAGTACGTGTGACTTTTTGAAAGTATTTTATAATCCTCTGAAATATGTTCGAAAGAGGATGTAAAGATGTGTAATAGTTTTGCTAATAAACACTAATTTTAACCTGCTGTAGTGCAATTCAACAGTGAAGCAGGTGGTCGCCTAAATTAATTATTTAACTGAGGTTTTTTATTTTAAAAGTGTGGAAAGTACATAACTAAAAATTCCAAAATTTTCTCCAGTATTTTCTACTACAGTATTTAATACATATAAAATATAACTGAATAGAGTTTTAAGGAGAAGGGAATTTGAGGATGAAAAAGGATACACTGACATTATACCAGTCCTGGAAGTGTATAGTTTGTGTGACGTACAATGAGCAAACGGCACACTTGTACAAGAGGTAGCGAAAGTCTGTATCTATATGAACACATATTTAATATAGCCAATTTGTTTAATATATTTTTCTTAGAAAATGTAGGGGCTCTTCCTAGGAAGGAATGTGGTTTGGGGGGGAGGGGGCAGGAGAACTCTTTATTTTCTTTTGCCTTGAGCTGGCAGTGTTCAACTTCACTTGCCCATGCTTTGTCTTACACATAATTGTTATTGTGACAGGTACCAACGTAAACTCTACTCATGTTTGTAATGACTCGCAGCGACACATGTAAAGTGGCGAATACAAGAAACACACACAGTATACAGTTTGCCATGATGTTACAGGTCTACCAACAACTGTGTGATAGTATTCAAGTGTTCTCTGCCTCACTAGCATGTTTGCTCCTGCTGGTTACGTCTGTACCATCCTCTTGTCTGGGTCGTACATGAACTTCTTGAAGTGCAGAGTGACGTGTACGGGGTCGGCCGGACCCTCCAGCACAGTCTTCTTCAACTTCTTAGCGGCCAGCTTGTCCACAGTGGATGTCATTAGTCCACCTGCCAGCACACACATCAGACTCGCAACTCACCAGCATAAACATTGATACCTCTCTCATATACTTTACAGCCAATTAGTTATATTAAGAAACTACGGCATTCATGAACGGCTGGGAGACACTTTAATCATATTGTGATTATAATAGACTGTTACTACGTACCTGGTCATAAGTATAATATACTAGGTGGAGTGGATAAAATTGTACAAAGTGATAGGGTGGGTAGAGGTCACAAAATCATGTATTTTGAACATAGGAACCCATGTCTGGAAGTGAACCGTTACGGATATAGCGCCCCTGAAGTTAGGCAACACCTCGACACGATACACTCTTTTTCGGCTACGGAAGGCGTACGTCAACTGCAGTCCCACAAGCCCCACACTCCTCCTGTCTTTAGCACATCTACCCTTATCTCCACACCTCCCCCGCGTGCCATACCTGATTTAGCAGTCATACCAAATGTATACAAACATTAACTGCAGTCCCACTGACCCCACACTCCTGCCTTAAGCACACCTACCCTTATCTCGAAACCTCCCCCGCATGCCATACCTGATGTAGCAGTCTTACCAACTGTAAACAAACATTAACTGCAGACCCACCAGCCCCACATTCCTGCCTTAAGCACACCTACCCTTATCTCCACACCTCCCCCGCATGCCATACCTGATGTAGCAGTCTTACCAACTGTAAACAAACATTAACTGCAGACCCACCAGCCCCACACTCCTGCCTTAAGCACACCTACCCTTATCTCCACACCTCCCCCGCATGCCATACCTGATGTAGCAGTCTTACCAACTGTAAACAAACATTAACTGCAGTCCCACCGACCCCACACTCCTGTCTTTAGCACACCTCCCCCGCGTGCCACACCTGATGTAACAGGCTTACCAACTGTAAACAAACATTAACTACAGTCCCACAAGCCCCACACTCGTGTCTTTAGCACACCTCCCCCGCGTGCCACACCTGATGTAGCAGTCTTACCAACTGTAAACAAACATTGACAGCAGTCCCAAAAGCCCCACACTCCTCCTGTCTTTAGCACACCTACCCTTGTCTCCACACCTCCCCTGCATGCCATACCTGATGTAGCAGTCTTACCTACTGTAAACAAACATTATTGTGTCCCACCGGCCCCACACTCCTGAATTTAGCACACCTAACCTTATCTCCACACCTCCATCGCGTGCCATACCTGATGTAGCAGTCTTACCTACTGTAAACAAACATTAACTGCAGTCCCACCGGCCCCACAATCCTAACTTTAGCACAACTAACCTTATCTCCACACCTCCCCCGCGCGCCATACCTGATGTAGCAGTCTTACCTACTGTAAACAAACATTAACTGCAGTCCCACCGGCCCCACACTTCTGACTATAGCACATCTAACTTTATCTCCACACCTCCCTCGCGTGCCATATCTGATGTAGCAGACTTACCTACTGTAAACAAACATTAACTAGAGTCCCACCAGCCCCACACTCCTGTCTTTAGCACACCTACCCTTATCTCCACACCTCCCCCA
>PNEQ01003590.1:0-23867 GCA_003012365.1 Medauroidea extradentata | reverse complement strand
ACACAACACGGTGGGACAACCATACATGTTGCCTGTCCGCCTGGAGAAGCCAGTATGGGCAACACAACATTGCCAATATATCATACTTCTCCCCACTATATGAAAGTCTACGTCTTTATTAGTGCTGCAACACATACACAATATAGTGGGACAACCATACAAGTTGCCTGTTCGCCTGGAGAAGCCAGTATGGGCAACATAACATTGCCACTATATCATATTCCTCCCCACTATATGAAAGTCTACGTCTTTATTAGTGCTGCAACACATACACAATATAGTGGGACAACCATACATGTTGCCTTTCCGCCTGGAGAAGCCAGTATGGGCAACACAACATTGCCAATATATCATATTCCTCCCCACTATATGAAAGTCTACGTCTTTATTAGTGTTGCAACACATACACAACACGGTGGGACAACCATACATGCAACTCAACTACGAACTCAAACACAGTCTACTGTTTCTGTTGAACTCTTTTATGGAAGTTATGTCACTCTGCAATCACCGAAGGTATTGGAGAAAAGTGCCCCGTTACATAACAAATCCACTAATTCACTGCAGCTGCATTCGTGTGGTATTTAGGTTCCGACTCAGCCAACTGCCGAGATGAGAACTGCGTGTCGCTTCATCTGATTCTCCTCTTTGTTCCAGAGGATGTTGGCAATGAAGAGTTATTCTAACATCTTGATATAAAGAGTCCCCTGAGACAAATTTTTCTACCTTAAACACCAATACTTTAAAACTATAGTTGTAAACAAGAAATACGGCGTTGAAGGATTTCATTCTTGTCTGCAATGTTATATTTCTAGGTCTTTATTAGTAGTAAAACATATACACATGGCGGGGCAACCGTCTACAAGTTACCTGTCCGTCTGGAGAAGCCAGTATGGGCAACACAACACAGCCCATATACCACAATCTGTCAGAAAAATTAAAAACATCAAACTAAACATTAATTACTTACATCATCTAAGTTTTCTATGCATAAGAAATTTTATTTTATTTAGTAATTTACTAAAACTGACATCCTACAAAAATTGCACATCAAAAAACCAGGAACTACCAATGAAATAACAAAGGCAACAAAAAATTACTGGAACCCATAACATGTTCACACGACAACAGAAAGTGTGATGTTTTCCTAGTGAAAAAAAGAAAAAGGTGGGGAAAAAGGGGGGAGGTACAAGAAAGACTGTAAGAGTAAGACAAAAGGGGAAAAAAAAAAAAAAAAAAAAACGTGGGGGGGAGATTCACACACGCACACACACACACACACACACTACACACAATACATATAAGGTAAACGAACCTTGAACTTGCCGCCCTGGCCGAAGGTGTGTTGTATGACACCCTCCTCTCCTGTAGACAGACACACCTTCATACCAAGGAACAGCTGTAGGTTGGTTTGTTTGTGAAGCAGGCCTGCCACTCTCTGCACATAACTCACAAACACTATACGTACCTGGTACATGAACCTTGACCTTGCTACCCTGGCCGAAGGTGTGTTGTATGACACCCTCCTCTCCTGTAGACAGACACACCTTCATACCAAGGAACAGCTGTAGGTTGGTTTGTTTGTGAAGCAGGTCTGCCACTCTCTGCACATAACTCACAAACACTATACGTACCTGGTACATGAACCTTAACCTTGCCACCCTGGCCGAAGGTGTGTTGTATGACACCCTCCTCTCCTGTAGACAGACACACCTTCATACCAAGGAATAGTTGTAGGTTGGTTTGTTTGTGAAACAGGCCAACCACTACGACCTCATTCTGGCCAGCCACTCTCTGTACACTGCCCACACGACTCTTCTCCTTATACACCAACAGGCTTCGCGTGTCCGTCAGTTGTGCCAGCAGCCGCCCATGAAAGGCTAGGCGACACGAGCTTGAATGCACGTCACCGTCCAGCCTGGAGCCAATCACCACATTCCTGCACCACACACAAAACACACTTTTGCTCGTTCCTGAACGAATATAGGCAACTGCTGTGTGTAGAGCACACTAGTAGCAGATTTAATTTCATATTAACATCACCAACTGTCAGTAGTTATTACAAAAAGTATTGTCTGCAGAAGAAAGTGTCGGCTAAAATAAGCTGGGCCACCAACGTCAATGTCATACAGTTAGAGTCACCTGTTTTTCGCGGCATGCGAAATCGCGAAATTTTCGCCGAAATCCAGCACTTTCTACGAAATTACACAAATTATGAAAAATCACAAAACATGTGACGAATTTAGCATTTTATTCGTTGTCTGTTTACATTTTTTTTGTTACAGTGATACAAATTGATTAGTATCAACGACAAGTTGCGATATATCGAAATATCAAACGTGTGTATATCAATTAAATACGATAGAAAATTTTTGTTTGAGCTTTCTTTATGCATATTTGTTGTGTTTTCGTGATCTTGAATAAGTAACGAATAAGAAAGTGGCAACGGAGTTTATAGCGTATGTTTATTTGGGGGTGTTTATTACGTGAAGGCGCTTGTTAACAGGAATGCAGTGATTTAATGTGTTTAATATGGTGGTTACAGTTTATGACCGCGAGCGAGAATTCCCGCATGAAGGTTTTTATGTCTTCGATAAGATCAACAAAATATTGATGTGCAAATATTGTAACGTGCGCATCGAGTGGGCCAGAAAGGATACGTGTTTGAAACACATTAACGGCAGTGCTACACACAAAAAAAAACAAGGCATTTGCACAGGAAGCAGAACAGTCTCCAGTCGCCTCAACTTCAGGTGCTGTGAAATGTCAGGTTTCACTCACGAACATTATTTCCCGCACAAAAAAGGCAAAAGATGACAAGCAAGAATTTGTAACCTGAACAGTTTGTGCTTTTATGGAAGCTAACATTCCACTAGAAAAAATTGATCACCCAAAATTAAGAGAATGGATGAACAAGTACATTGAAGGTAGGCCTACTTTAAAAAAGTTATTTTATTTGTAAATGTTGATTCCTAAGCAAATTATCTACGTAGGCCTTCTTGAACCTGCAACAGTTAGGCATACATTGCTGCTCAATACTGAACAAAATTGTAACATTTCAAATATTTTGCTAAATAAAATACTAAATTGTGTTAGGCCTAATCTATTAACACACCTTAATTAAAGCTTGGTCCTACCTAAAAATCTAACTTAAACCTAATGAAAACTAAACATGCTTTGAGTTCATGCAAATCCCCAATCGCTTCCTACCTCTATCCTTAAAAGTCTTTGAATTACAAACAAAGACTGATATCTCTCCCAATTCTCAGGACTAAATTATCTGCACTTTTCCAAGGTGCTGGTGATTTGCCTACAGCTAGTAGGCTACGTGAAGCGTATGTGCCGGAATTGATACGCGAGGAGGGAGAAAAGATGAAGTATGCAGTTAAAGGGCAGCAGGTTTCTATACTTTGCGACGAAACCACAGATATGAAAGAACAGTGTGTGTTTCTGGTACTGGTTAAAGTTCTAGAATGTGGAGATAGTTCACTTAAAAAATTGTAGCTGGTGTAAAGGTGCTAAAGAATACAAATAAAACCACTGAAATGAGATGGGAATATTAAACTTCTCAGATTTGTGGAAAATTTATTACTGACAAATGTGGTGCAAAACATCACAATCTGTATGTTTGTATAGAAAAAGGAAATTACAAGCTATAAATGTAAGTATTACAGTAAATCTCAACTGTAACTGTACAAACAAATACCAATTTTAGAAGAACTAGTACTGATACAAATGTTTAATATTGCTATGCATAGTTAGCCAGAAGGGTTGAAAGTGGAGTGGCGCAAACAGGTAGATGGGAGCTCGGGACTGTCTCCTACTACAAGTGTTGCTGTTATAGTTAACACAAAATAGCTCTTAAATTAATATCAGACACATAATAAGAAACAAGTACAATATATAATTACGTGAGTATTTCCAGTCATTATTTGTGATTGCACTTTACAAAGAAGTACACAGGATTGTTAGGTCTCACACTCATTTGTAAATAAACTCGAAAAAACTATTAACAAAGTTGCGAGATGCAATTATACATTACAAATGCAATTGGATAAACACTGGAACATATTAACATAAGTAATTATTGGTTACAAATAAAGGCAGCGATATGACAATCTTACAAGCTAAAATAAACTGCAACACGGTGATTGGCAACATGTGGGCAAATGTTAAGACTTTTTAGGTTAAGGTAACAAAGTGTTAAAAATCATGGCGAGAGTTAATGGGATTTCTAGCTTGACGCAACATACATGTGTCAATGTAAATGTCCTAGCAAGATGAAGCCTTAGAAACACTTTTCGCCAAGTGACGATATAGTGAATATAGAAGAAGCTAAACGTTAAGGCGGCCGCCTACCCCACGCTTAAAATGCATTGCAGTGTGTTCGTAAACAGGTTTTTTCTACGAAAACATTCCAAGTGTGCCCATTGTGCCAATGTACGAAAAGAAAACAAACTTCAAAATGATCGGAACCTCATTGTTAAGACACCACGCTCATTAAAAAATACTGTTCCTAAGCCCTCCAACATGGCTAAAACTGGCCTTTTCAGACTGCCGTACTTCAAAATGTACTAACCGGATGTATGTGAAACTCAGATTGAGACCTGCACTGAACTTAGTTGCAGATTTTCCACCAATGATATTATATATGTAGTCACCACTTAATGTCCCATAGTAAAAACAGTTCAGCGGGAAGCTTACACGCTAGTTCAGCGCTTGGTTAGTCGAGGCGACGCAGCATTTGATCCGCGCTTTAAGACTGACCTTACTGCTCCGTTCAGCGTTGCCAACCCTTCAGCAAAAAATGTCAGAACGAAAATCTCATTTGGACCGTATTTTTTGCATCAGGACTGTACACTGCAATTTTTAGAGTTTTATGCCGAGTTTAAGTCTTATATAGCATTATTCTCAATTTCATATAACTGTAGTAGCTAAATGTTGATTATTTTAAGTGATTTGCAACTTATTCAGTGTGATTTTCGGCAATGACGTGTATACTGCTTCGGCTATTTTCGAATCAGGAAAAAAAAAATATCAAAATACCCTCAAAGTTTTCCATTGCCTACGAATGGTATAAGATCCGCAAAAAATACAGCTAGCTCGATTTCCGCGGTGTGTGCAAGCTTTTGAATGTCTGTACCACAAAGACCGTTTTTTTTAGAAGAAATAATAAATTGCTCTCTGGTTTGCTACAAAAACGCCTTTCATTTTTCTAATTTTTTTTTTTATCAAATTAAGTTCTGAAATAAACTATATATTATACATTTTAAAGTGTACTGCATTAGAATTTAAAAAAAAAATTTATTTAGTTGAAATCATGTAAAATTTTCAATCGAGTGAAAACATTTTTAACTTATTTTCCTAGAATGTGCTGGGACCGTACAAATAGCATACGGTTCATGGAGTGGACCGTACGCCAGTACACACTGCAGAATTACTGTACATGTACGGTCAGGACCGTACGGTTGGCAACACTGGCTCCGTTGTTTTGAGATTCTCACTTGCGGGAAGGCGGCGCCCTTAAGACTGTAATACGCAGATATATTCATTGTAACTCCGCCAGTGCAAACTTAAGCTGAGTGATCTAGCGAGTGATCCCCTTCAGGGCGGAGCTCATACATTGCCTGGGCTTTATGTGCAGTACTGCTCTAAGTAAACTAGTCTGTCAACCGACTTTAAGAAAAAGTCCCGCACCTTCTGGCTAAGCCCACTCAAATCACCAACATGACCGAAAGAGAGGCCAGTACAAAAATCCTGAAGGAGTGGCATCCGCCCGCTTGAGTCTCCACTATAAAATGGAAGGTTTTGTAAACCTAGTTCTAGGTGAAAGGAATAGTCTAGCCCATTATATGTGAAACTATTAGTGTCCAAACCTGGCCAAGATCAACTACCACTCGTCACAGAGAGGGAATTTACTAATACCACCTCTCGCCACACGTCCCCCTAAATATCACGCTCAAGCTTCAACGCATCAGGCAAGCAACCACATCAGTATATTATTTCCCAAACAAGAGGTGACGTGTTGCTTCTGCATGTGTATTGTGCTATGTTTTGTTTGCGAGTGCATGTGTCTCCGGCAGATTTAAGATTTCTATACCTGGTTTATAACACTTCAGTCCTCTATAGTAATACCTTTAAAAACTGTTCATTTTCGATAGGGATGCACCGATACTGACACCTTGAACCATAACAAATACTTGTACATACATTGCGTAGCAATACCAGTGGTTAAAGTGAAACATTGTGTGACAATACATGTAACACAGTAACATAGTGAAATCAGTACAGTAGCAGCCTTACGTAACTATCAAAACAGGAACCGTTGTCATGCACAATTTCAACAATTAATTTTTACATACATAAAGACTACAGCAAAATTGACAAAAACAAAGTTTTTAAATTTTTGGTAAAAAGCAGCAGTCTACTAGCTTATGCCTTATAAAAAAAAGTCTCAAACATAATTTTAGTATCATTACTGTAGCTTCAAGAGACACTTCAGTTATGATACACAATCACAAAAATTACATTACATTCAAACAACAGTATATAAACATAAATTAACACAGCTCCCAGTTCATTTATTGCAGACATACTAAATAGATATCTGGATGAAACCAACTGAATAAAATGACAGAAAGTTGAAGTTCTCACAAGCTGGTACTTCTTGATAGTTTCACATACGTACATAAAAGCGATATTTGACTGACTAGGCCAGCATCATCAGGTGATGAGATCAGGCACACTGTGGCCGTGTCTCAATTCAAAGAGTACTCTGTTGAGAGAGTGCTCTTTTGCATAACACAATGAGAGAGCTCTTGTTTGCTCTCTAGCTCTCCGCTCTCTCCAACTGGAACGATGCTCTCTCATATTTGTAAACAAATGATGCAAAGATTACAATTGCGTAAATTTTATTAATAAAATTATAAACATTTTAAATACATTCCTAGACAATTCAAATTACAATTTTGAAACTTACCGGCGTTGCATTTCATACGGGAAAAGCTGTTTATAGGCGATGCCAACATTTTTTTATTTTGTGCATTTAAAGGCATATTACAGCTGATAATGTTTACTGAATTTCTCGCGAAAGGTAAATGTTCACTGAAAACAATTATTTCTGTATAAGTAAAGACATATTTGCAACATATGTCGCACGTTTCTTCAGTAACCTCAAACCATAGTTGTAATCAAGATGGCGTATGACAGAGAGCACGAGAGAGCGAGAGTGAGTATATAATTTCGTGCCCTAGTTCTTTCCTACTCTCGGCGACCAATTGAGACAGGCAGAGAGTGCTCTCTCTGATGTAGTTGTGACATATTTGCGAGAGCGAGAGCATGAAAGAGCAATCTTTGGGTGAATTGAGAGACGGCCTGAGTAATGGTGGTAGTGTGATTGGTTACCCTAGCGGCAAGGAAGCGAACAAGGGTGTGGCGGGAAAATTCAAAAAGAAGATGTGGGGGTGTAGTCGTATTCTGGTGCTATGGTTGCGCTTATCTGATACTGAGACCTGGGGGTTGTCACAATTTAGTAATACGTATATTGATGGGCTAGTTCCCAGCGCCTTAGTACTGATCTATTGTTTAAAGATGGTACGGCTCTTACTACTGTACTTTGGTATTATAACATTCATTCTTTGTCGGAGTCTGTTGGTGTATATACTGTATATTCTGTTTCTGCATTGCAATGTTTGCACTGTAGATAGTACCTATATTGTAGCGGGACTGTGCTGTTCCCCGGCCGCTAGATGTGACGACTGCGATGTCTCTCGCCACTCACTAGCGGTTTGTTTATTGTTTTGTATTTACTGCTGATGTTTATTTACTAGCTCGTAGGCATGTAGGCGGAAAATCGGAGGTTATATTTACCGAAAGAAAGTAGTTTCGCTCATACTGTTTTATTTAACTGTGAATCGTATCATGGTTACAATACTAGATTTACGTTAATTCTCACTGCTAGCGTAACAAAGAGATCAGAAGTTCAATTCCGATATTCCATACAATCATTATGTAGAGGTCTTGCTACCACCATGTCCTGTAGCACCACCATCGAGCTCAAATAACAATATAATTTTAGTCGCAATAAACTATTAACACTCTAACGCCCGTTCGCTCTCCTTAGCTCGTGTTGGCGCTCGTGCCCGACTACTCACCACCACTCACTCTGCACAACTGCACACGACTGAATAACACAGCAACGGACATAGTAGCAAATAGCTCACCTCGACAGAGTGCTATAACACGACCCCAAATAACCAGAACTAACAAAAATACACTTAAAATTATATTACAAAAGGTTTCAAAATTTGCATCTATAGATTTTACATCAAAATGATAAAGAATATTACTACAAATACATGAATTGGGGACAAATGGTGCGCATCAGTGGAACTACTTTCGTGGCACAATACCCTAAGCAACCTCCCGAAATGGCTCACCAACGTGCGTCAAAAACCTACGTCATGAAGAAATTCCATAAAGCAGACGATCAACCACAACTTCTGCGCCAGAAATCCTACAGCCTGGAGAAGCTTGCAACACAAGAAGTTACTCACGTCACCAGGAAAACTTAATAAACTACTAAAATTTGCCAAAACTCAAAAATAAGGAAAAATACAAGAAAAGGTAATCCCAACCAAATTAATCAAAATTTTACTGTGGTCAAGTTTAAACCAAACAAGCCAAGAAAATAACCAAATGACTACTTTAAAATTCCTAACTGTATTTATATTTAAATTTGGAAAAGATGACTGACGCTCTGTCAAAAGTTTGTGTTTCTTGATACACTTGCCAGTATTTAGAGCTGTGCGATACTCCCATAATTGTTTGCAAAAATACTACAAGTTTAGTTCATCAATAATTACGACTGTAAAAGATAACTATGAAATGTCGCAAACAAATCTAATATTTTTTTCTCTAAGTAGTACTGTATTTTGGACATTAACATGTAAATGTCGTAGTTACTGAGAGTGGTTTTTCCGTACATCCATTTTCAGTTCATCTGCACCAAAATTCCTTGATCTATTTCGTGCAACAAGTGACAATGCTATCGTTCGAGGATCCAAGAGAAAGAGCTACAGTATTGTTAACTTTAAAGAAGTTTACGTAATCTTAAAATTTCCAATTGCTTATTTCTTTTTAGTGGTACGGATAAAATATACATACTGTACTGTAAAACTTTTTATTTTAAATTAAAGATTACTTTATTTTTTGTGTTAAGTGTACACATGAAATTAGTTCACATTTATCGCTCTTTCCTACCATTAACAAAAGTGTTAAAAGTTACTGAGGTTGCTAGAACTTCTGGTAGGAGTGTAACATGATGGGTCGGCTGAAGGAACTACACAGTCTTACCAATCCTGGTCACGGCATCAAAAAGATGTAGCGCGTCGGCTCTACATAGTAAACTTGCTTATTAGTGGCCAATAGTGATCAGTATATACTCTATCCATTCTAAGGTTGCAGCTAATTCATTCGAGTGAATGACAGTAAAATGTTTGCACAACATTTGAAATATCGAAAAAGTACACAGTAACTACGTTACGGCACAGCCACAATGTGCGGAATCAAGATATAATTCAATTGCTTTAATTTATGTCGTTAGTAATTTTTATTTCTGCTGCAACCTTAGAGTGGACAGAGTGGTCAGTAGAAAATATTCTGCAGTATTTAAATAACTTGAAACTACAAGTGGTTGTGACTGTTTTTTTTTATTAAACTTTAGATTTAAACTTCTCTACATACTGAAATAGGTTTGGATAGCAATGATGTTGACCTTAAACAACTATCAAAATCTGACGCTCCCGGGAGAAAACAGTTCTGACCAAAAAACTTGTAGAGAAATGTAGACAAAGGTCCCAAAACGTTCACACATGCCACAACATTTTGTTCACTCTTACACCATCCTGGACAAGAAACACTCGCCCTCGGGTCGGCGACACAAAAATAATAATAATTAAAAACTTTGACAAGTTCTTATGGCTGCTTCGCCACCTTGCTACCACAACACAGCCGACGCACCATTCCACACAGCTATCTTCCTCCGCGACCAAGCACAATAGTAATAATGCCCACCCCCGCGATGCTCGCTCTCTCCCTTCAATGCCTCTAGCGGCCACCCAGCGCACCAAGGTAAAAACTTAACACAAAACTAAAACTACATTTAATACAATGAAAAATTACAATCTTCATCCTTTTAAACAACCTCTCAAATAAAAATATTGCTTTGAAAACCATACTGTAATTACATTTTAAATTACAACATAAACTTTAATAACTTTAAACTGCATGACTTTTGATTGGCCCACGCTGGCCTGCGCAAAACATATAACTGTCTCTCTTGCACACTCGACGAGCGGCCGCACACGTGCACTCCAGTGAAAAGTAAAAGTAGAAAATACTGTTGAAATCTAAATTTAGCCATTCAAGGAACTGGGTAGGCACCCTTGTGCTGTTACACAAAACTTACGAACAAAACACCCAGCCTGAAGTTAAAGTACAATCATTACTCAAATTATTTAAACTGCTGCAAATTATGATCTTAAACTACGTAAAATTACAATACAAAGTAACCTCAGCCTATAGAAATTAATTTAAATATATAACTGGATTATTTTAAAACTGGAAACGATAAAAACCAAACACTATCCTTCTGAACATCTTACCTGAAGATTATAAACCAAATACGTACTATATCCCAACAACTTTAATAAATTACACCAAGTAAGATGAAAACAACAATAATAATAATACAAATAAAGAAAATAAAAGGCCTAAGTGTTGGGTGGACCGCCTCACAGTAAGATAAAGCAAAGGGTTGTTAGCATTCGCAATCTCAGGTGCCCTCATGGTGAGGGGAAGGTGGGGGGGGGGGATTCTGATCAATGCCAAGCTAGTAATTTGTGATAAATTTAACCCAGTGTTTCAAGTAATTCATTTGAAAATTTTGAAAAACGTTTTAAACTGAACTTTTGCACTCAATAGTAGCGATCAATAGACCGTATAAATACTGCGGGACGAGCAGTAGTTAAATACTGTAGTATGTTGTTTAAAGTTAGGTTCGCCTCGTACCAGGCCTAAATGCAGTATAAGCCTGACCGGCAAGCTGGCTTTAGGACAGGCAGACATTTTCATTATTTCAGGGTGTAATTGTCTGTAAACCGGTTTTTAGCAGTGTTTCACTATTTAGTATAATACATTAATATTGTTTTGAAGGTAGATGTTAAGAATAGCTACTCATTGTGTACTGGCCAAATTATTTACTTGTACGGTATGTAGTCTATGGAAGAGAAATGTTTTTGTAGTCGTTAGAAGTACTCCTATGTAAAAATTTTTTTGCGTTAGGTTGGGTTATTTTATGATAATTCAGGTTAGGTACCCTAACATCCAATTAGGAAAGGTTACCAAATCTAAACTAACTTAACCTAACCTTTTCTAATTCCTAGTTTTTTTTTTTAGGTTTTTCAATGCTGGTTTCCCTCGAAACAAGCGTAAAATGTGTATGCGCTGATTTGCCCAGTAATAAACCTGAACATCACTCATTACTACAAATAATGTATTTTAATAATATTCATGCAATAAAAATTACTAAACAACATAGACATTCATTACATTAAGGCTCTCACACATATTTCATATTCATTGAATACCAAAAGTACATGAGTACAATTGTTCAACGTGTGTTTGCGTTTCTGAATGAAATACAGAGGTATTCGACGAACTACCGTGTTTGTGTGATAATTTTGTTCTTATTTTAATGTCACAGAACCTGTCTTTGGGCAAGGCAAATCTAAACTAGGCACTACATCTGCACAAGTAATCTGCACAAACAGTCTCTAAATCTTGTTTTCTTTCTTTACAAACACATCCATAGGTAAAGATCTTACCTTACATGCTGCTAAAAAATTGAACTTTGAACTATTAGTGTGACTAACAAGGGTGTTAATTTTCCAATTACACAATTTGCACAACACACTTGTACTACTGGGGTCCCTCTCTTCACGTTCGTATTTATCACTATACGTGGCAATGTTACACTTCGGCATATTGAACATACACAGGTGCAGTTTACATAACCGTGCTGCTGCTCACGTAAATAGTGGTATTTACGCTATAAAACTATCAAGTCAAACAGTACTAAATTTCTACACTACAGAAAATAGTACCATATATGTTTCACAAGTATTCATCAACGGACTTGGGCCATGAATACAAAATACTAAAACCACAAATTTTATGCATATGAACTTCTAAAGGTAACATTTCAACAATTAACACATAAAGACTGGTGTGGAAAAACATGTTAAATACTTGTTCGAACATTATAACATATTTGTATCCCCGACACTTTTTTCACTTGGCTAGAGTAGCGCGTGCAAGGTGAACATGGCGTAGCGTTCATTTGTCATGACCGAGATACATGCTGGGAGAAATATTGATTGTTGTGCTGGTTAACAGACTGCTGCTCCAGTTGTTGACATTTTCCTTTTAACATCATGTTATTGTGATCGCAAAATTCTTATTTCTTGAAAAACAGTCACAGGGCATGAATTAGCATAAAAACTCCCAAAGCACAGAAAAATTCTTAGTTAATTCCAGGTATTCATGGTTTTAAAAAAAAATTCCTGGTTATTTCTCGCATTTCCCAGTTGGGTGGCAACCCTGCTAAAATAACATTAAGAAAAAATTTAGTTACGTAGTACTACAGTACGACTAACCTCTACAGAATGATTTTTCTTCAATAAACTAGACCTCTAAAAGCAATAGTTTGGCTTAGCTAGTACACAATGAGTAGCTATTCTTAACATTTACGGTGCCTTTATAACAGTTAATTTCTTTTGATAATTTTCAATAGTATTTACTGTGAAGTTGTTTGTAATAAGAGAACCCAGGCTTGGTAACCAGCCTAGGAAAAGTCACCCGCCATTGTCCGAGGCAGTTGTGTTTCTTCTGGCACAGAGATGTGATTGTGGTTAACAAGCAGCTCTCCATTGTTGTATGTCAGGCAGAGTAGTGCTGTTTGGAATTGAGATATGTTTAACTAGACGAACCATTTGTGGCCTACAAGCATGTGTGTTCTAGAAGTAGGCCTACGCACAGTGACCACGTGATGACTTGCTCATTAACCCACGTGCGTAATGTTAGTATCACTCACATATAGATGTGTATCAGCTGGTCTTCACACGACCCTAGGAGAGTGAGCAGTAGTTATCCCCACTTCACAGGCTTGTGTGTACGTGTGTGTGGATCGAAGAAGCAGGAGAGTGAGCGGACACAAGAGTACAACGTATCACGCTCTGGCTGGGTAGGATAAACACAAGGTGGTGCACATTTTAGATCTGAGTACATCTGTACGTTGGTTTTAATTAATGTACTGTTCGCAGCCACCCACCTCTTCCCCTAGATAGAGACAATCTGTTCAATATGTTTGATGTCTTAATTATAATCATTTATAAAACTAGAACCAGTGATATAACATGTCATAATTATAAATACGAAATAAATTTAAATACTGAAATACAGAGTAACAGTAGTTTTTGACTCTTAGGCCAAGGTTGCAAATAAGAAAGGTATTCTCTTGTACACTAGCACACTTAACGTAGATGGAGAAGCACAGTTGATACCTGGACGGAGGGACGAGGACAGGTTGCTCGAACTCCAGCAATACCAGCTGGGGCAGCTCGGACAGTTCCTCCTGGTAGCAGTATTCCTTGCTGGGCTCAAAGTCCTCTGTCCCCGGCTCACCAAACACGTTAACTCTCGTCATCACTGTCTCATGGCCCAGGCTGACGTGTAACTTAGTCTTACTGCGCACTGTGCCCTTGAAGTAGGGGATCTTGGTGACAAGAGCCACAACTGCCGAGATGGAGGGTACGGAGCCAGGTTGACAGACGAGGCCACGTTCTAGGGACTTTGGGTCGAGCTGGGTGACGAGCATGCCTACGCGGTCTCCTTGTGCCGCTACCTCGACAGGCCGCCGAAACATCTGTAGTGACTTGACTTTCTTGGTGATACCCAGTGAAGGTATCTCGACAGTCTGGAAGAGCAGCATTCATTCACACTGCTATACTGAAAGAACTACGTGGGGAGAATACACTACCTGCTGTAAACAGAATATGCGATACACTTCACGGAACATTGGTCATAATATTTATGTTGTACTTGTTTCATTACCTATTACATACTATACACTGGCCTCACAACTACGACACTTACTGTACTTAGAAAACACACTGACTTGACAAAAAGATAACATTGAGTATTTTCCTTCAATAGTCAGAATTTATAGGCACTTACACATCAATTAGGAAGGGCTTCGTCAATCAGGGTGGATATGACACAATCTACAACATGGCGTGCTGCAACTTCTGGAGCCCTTGCAGTGCCCCTAGACGGACTCGAGGTCGGGCCATCTGTTTATGTATAATGGTGACGGACCTATGCACGCGTGTGTGTGAGTGCAGGAGTGAAGCGATGTCAGCACCGCAATGTTCCTGCCTTCTTCGGGTGTCGTCGGGCGTGCTCGGGTCCTCCTCTCCCGTCAGTTGGCCCCTCTCCTACTTTCCCTTCCTCTCCAGTGGCCAGCTGTGGCCGGTATTGCTTTCACTCTGTCTCGCCACTTCGCTTTTGTTTGCCGGCCAGTGCGTAGCGCTTTCTTTCTCCAGCTCACACGGCTTTCCGTTGACCTGCGCGCGTCTATTCATTTTTAGGCAAGTGTTTGATTCTCTTTATGGTTTTGTTGGGCACTCTGTGTTTCAACTTGTGGAATCGCGGTAAGCCGTACACCGTCGCCCTGATTAATTTGATTAATTTGTTTCGGGCCGATTTGACGGAATGTTGGGATAACTAACCTGCTACCTGTAACCTAATCATGTTTGTAATGACTGTATGTGCCTGAACCATTTTGTTATGCTTCGAGCTGTGCTCCTTTGTTTTGTAAGTCTTCTCAGTAATCAGGCATATTAGCTCTACAGTTTGTTGATGCTTATTTCGTGACCCAGTAGTTAGCTCAGGATTTAATCCCATTCTTGTGTACCTTGTGGTGGGGTAAACGGCACAATGGAAATACTATACCAATACAGAACATTTTTTCTTAACGTGGCCCTACTATTCATGGCTGCAAGAATGAAGACTTTTTATTTTCTTGATTAGATACCCCTTCTGATATTGATAATTATTTTATTTCTGGTTTGTACCCATTAATTGCATGAAGAAAAAGTGGTTTTTAAGTTTTTCTAGTGCACAATTTCTTAGAAATCAACTATCAAAAATTGCAAAAAATTTAAATTTTTCCCACATTTTCATTTACAAAATTGGCTGCAAGTCTTGAACTGTTGATACTAGAAGTCTGAAACTGGGTTCATTTTAAAACTTATTAAATGGGCTTTCATACAATATGCAACTTAGTGGCATTACAAAATACACATTTTACAGTTTTACTGATTTTTAAATTTTGGTTTTCCTAAAATGTGACAAATTTAAACATTTCAAAAAATTCTTAAACATTGTTTATATCATTCTTATTTCACTCCCAAAATATAATTTTGGGATATCTATGGGATCATGAGTAATGAAGCAAGACATTGAGGTGTGAACCTTTATTTATTGTGAATGGCAACTTATGTACATTATATGCTTTCAAAAGTTACAGTAGTCTTTCATGACAAATACTAAATGATGTATTTATTAGTTAGCTACTAACCATTACATTAGTGATGTAAGTTAGAGAGTCTCGAATTATGTGAAGTGTCTTTACGCCCTGCCGTTTCTATCTACGTTTTTTTTTGCGCTCGCCCCTCGAGCTTGTCCCTTTTGAGGTTAGGCCTAAGCAGGCACGATGCCCTCAGGTCCACACAGCGCTATTTTGTGTATATAATTTTCCCGATGCCTACTACACCTAAATATGAGTCTATACAGGTTACCTTGTTTTGTAAAATAATCCAGAGTGAAAACCCCAAGTTTTTGTTTGTATAAATATTTTCACACTGTATGTAAACAAACGAATGAACTTTGAGATGGACATGTTTTCATGCAACTTAAGAGAAACGTAAATAACGTAAATATTGAAATGTATGTTGAGTGTAGTGAAATTGTATGTATTGATCCTTGTGTATTATTATTATATTTACGGCATCGTAATTTTTGAGTGGGACCTGATCGTAAAGTATTTAATTTTGTGGAAGTAGAGCTTTTATTTTTGTGAGAAATATGTGGGTGTTGAGGTGGCACGCCTGCATCTAGAACCGACAGCCACGCATGCGCCGCCATCTTACCACCCACCTAACGGGACTTATTCCCTCACAGACCCCGTAACTTTGGGTATATAAGGGGCGCCTCTCGCCCAGTTTCTTCAGAGTTCGTTGGCAGCTCCTCTGAGTTCCCGTCTCTCAACAACCCTGGCCCCGGCCAAGCCCCCCTCTCTGAAGGACTTCTTGCAAATGGAGACCTTCAACCGTCCCGGGTAGTTGACTTCTTGCAAAGGGAGTCCTACCGATTGCATCCGAGGCGACTTCTTGCGAAGGGTGACCCTCACCAACCCCGGAGCGACTTCTTGCAAAGGGAGACCTCTACCAACCCCGGAGCGACTTCTTGCGAAGGGAGACCTCTACCAACCCCGGAGCGACTTCTTGCGAAGGGAGACCTCCACATTCCTGTACCATTCCCTTACCTATCTCACCCGCTGAGAGACTGGAAGGAGGAGGTTCTGTTACTCAGTTTCCGCACCGCGCGCGTAAAAGGGAATACACCCTACATTCTGTTACCGCTAATTCAGCCACGAGGCACATAGCGGAAGTCACGCTAGCTAATCTATGGAAAGTTCCGCCGGTCCACGAGGCCGAGATCCCGTGTCGCACAGTATTGCGCAGCATCCACGTGTGTAACATTAATCTTAAACGTGACTTCGAGTTATTGAGAGTAATCAGTAGTAAGAGAACTGTGTATTTTTACGAGTTATAAGAGACCTGTGATTTTCGTGTTAAAGACTAGTGTAATTTCTTCAGATACGAGAAACTTTGTCCAGTGTTGTATAGTGTGAACCACGGAATACAATCATTTATTGAAAGTTCTATCTTTTATTCAATGCCTCAATGTGTGCAACATCTTAGTAAATCCCTGCCATCTGAAATTCAACTGCTGAAAGCAAAGGCCGCTAAGGAGCGACACCGCCAAGCCCACGTACCGGCGACATCATCTAAGCTTATTCCATCACCTACTAAGGTACAGGGAACTCAGCTCTCCTTTAGTGCATTTTGTAAAATCGAGCTCCAAGCCCGCCAGAGTGTTCGCCTTCAGTAAACGCCGAGCAAACGCCGCCTCCGCGCAGGATTCACAAGAGGAAACGCAACCCGGACTCAGTGAGTAGACTACTGCAACGTATGGCGAGAAGGCCACCTCCTATCAATGGCCCCATCAAGACTCCCGTCAAGGGATCGCCACCCCGACCCCGTCGAGTGCAACAGTTGCGCGACGAGTCCAGCCCAAAACCTCGACCTCTGTCAGACAGAAAGCAGAGGCTGTTGAGGGAGTTGTTGTAACCAGGTGAGTGACTAGAAACCTGCTCCAGATAAGTAAGATCCTCTCCACCTCTCCGTGCGGTTAGCGCTCGGCTCCCCTCGGCTTCACTCTCCGAGGCGCACGCTAGTCCGACCCACACCAGGTGCATTCACGCAATCGCACACACACACGCCTCACAGGGAGAGGGCGGGGTTGAGTCAAGATCTTTCGTGGCGCCCAATGTGGGGCCAGAGAAAAGGAATCCAAGGAGCGGGACCTGGACCCTATAAACCCTGAGACAGAGAACAGACCCACAGTTCGGAGTTAGTTGAGAAACTTCGTGGCACCCAAGAATCAACCGAAAAACAATATGTTGGACCATGAGTCTAATGCAGAAGGAGCTAACCCTCCATGTGCCGCAGAAGCCTGAACCCAAAATGGGGATAACCAAATTGCCTGTGCCCATTGCGGAAGGGACTTCCATCACACCTGCATAGGGTGGGAAGACACCCCCAGAGATACCGAAGGGCTCGAATACAGATGCACAGACTGCTACACGCGCCAAAAGAGATGCGCCCATTCACTCTGCACTGGAGAAGGCATGTACCGGGTCCAATGTCACACCTGCCTCCAGACTTACCATTACGCCTGCCTAGGATGGCCAGATACTCCCAGAGAATTCCAAGAGTTAGTCTTCCGCTGCGACGCATGCAAAGTTATCACCGCCCAACTCAGGCTAGAGGCAACTGCAACCCAACGTCCAAGGACCCCAGAGAGAAGGAACCCCGACCGGCTACTACTTCCTGTGTTCCAAGGCAAGACCCTAGAGAACCCAACCACATTCTTGCACGAATGCGAGGAAGAGTTCGCTCTGAATCACATACCCCCCAAACACTGGGTCCTCCGTGCGCAGCAGCAACTACAAGGAGCCGCTCTCACCTGGTGGACGAAGTACGGAGAGTACGTATCCAACTGGCAGCAATTACGAGATCGCCTGACTAATCGCTTCTCTGGGTTGGAAGTAAAGACCCAGCTGACCAGAGAACAGTACAGCGCTAGCCAAAAACCAGATGACGATTCGGAAGCCTTCATACGCCGAAAGGCCCAGATCTACGAGCGCATTCATCCCGGGGAAGAAGAGAGCACGTGCATAGCCACAATACTTGAGATGCTAAGACCCAACTTTAGGTCATTCCTCCAAAATCCCAAACCAGAGACCTTAGAAGAGCTCATTGAGCGAACCAAAGCACTAGAGCTGGACCAGCCAGCAACCAACACGAGTCACCCAAGTACGATGATGCCCAAACAGACAAAGGCACTAACAGAAAAGGAAAGAGCGCCGCCACCGCCGCCTTTACCGCCGAAATGCTGGTACTGCCCAGCCCGTCTCACCGAGATTGTGCAGTATATAGAGAAAGACAAGCACGGCACCGGCTCCAAAGGAACACAGACCACAATCCTGATTCAGGAAAAGCTGGAGTCGGGGGCTCGACCAGACCCAACAACCCGGCGAACTCCAGCGGGTCTACGGCATGAAGGTGCCACTAACCAAAGAGGTCGCCACCCTTCCATGAATTTGGGTCCAGATCCATAACAGAGAAATTTTGGCTGTCCTCGACACAGCTGCCACCATGAACTTTGTGAAGGACCAAATTCTACCCCCAGAGATCCAAGAGTCAACCCGAGCTACCCAACAGCGGGTGCAACTAGCCAAGCAGCTTACCTACTTACCTCTGAAGGGAGAGGTGACATTGCCCCTGACCACTGCTGCAGGCACACACGATACGCCTTTCCTGGTGTCCAACGAGTTGGATGAGGACATGATCCTGGGACAGCAGCGGCTCCAGGAACAACAATGTATTCTCGATTGTGGACAAAGGACTTTATACCTGGGACGAGAAGCGCGACAAGCCATGCCCTGGGGGGTGCCACCCACCGAATCTCCCACACAAGTGATCCACCCAGAGGACAAGCAGTCACAATTACAAGGGGAAGAGCTACAGCAGCTTATCCAACTCCTCAACCAGCACATCTCTGCATTCCAGTCGGGCGGACCCCTGAGGCAAACCAACATTGGGATACACAATATCCAACTGCAACACCATCAACCTATTTACAATCGACCGAATGTTCCATCCGCACAGAAGCAGGCCATTATACGAGAGCAAGTCGCGAACATGTTACAGCAACGTATCATTGAACCTGCCGACTCTCCGTACAATTCACGCATTATGCTGGTCCAGAAGGAGGATGGCGATACCAGGTTCTGCGTAGACTACTCACCACTCAACCGAGTCACCCTGCCTATGGCACCACTAGTACTGAAAGTAACCAATATCCTCCGCAGCCTGGGCGAATCCAAGATATTCACCACCATTGATATGAGAAGCGGTTACTGGCAAGTACCAGAACACCCAGATGCACGCCGCTACACCGCCTTCACCACTCTAGACGGTGAACAATTCTAATTTCGAGCCATGCCGTTCGGGTTGAAGAACGCATTCGCCACTTACCAGAATATGATGAATTGCCACGTTCTGTCAGGATACACAGGCAGCTTCTGCATCGCCTACCTAGATGACGTGATCATCTTCTCTGCCAGTTGGGAGGAGCACAAACGACACTTGCAGCTAGTGCTCGAGCGCATACAACTCCACAACCTCACAGCCCGGCTCGAGAAGTGCCACTTCGGGAAGACCACCATCAAGTACCTGGGGCACGTAGTGACTCCTGAAGGCAATTTTCCCCAGACAGAAAAGGTATGCCAAATCCTAGAGACGGAAGCCCCCAATAACGCCAAACAGCTACGGCAGTTCCTAGGACTATGCAATTGGCTTCGGGACTATACGCCCAACATTTCACAGTACATGGCACCCTTAAGTCAACTGCTATCTAACAAGAACCGATGCTGGAAATGGGGAACTCCCGACGACCAAGCCTTCCAGGACCTAAAACAACAGTACCGCGGCCTACCTGTGCTACACCGGCCCGACAAGTCACTCACCATCATATTACAAACCGATGCCAGTCAGATCGGACTAGGGGCCGTAGTGTACCAAGAAGGACCAAACCATGAAAAAAGAATCATTAGCTATGCTAGCACCTGAACTAGGAGTGGCTCACTCCTTGTCTGAAGTGTATTGTTGCGGCCAGCGACTTGTGAATGCAGTGATGCCCTAGAGGTTTGTGGTTGAATTGGACCTGTGGTGTCTCGTCTGACGTCTGTGACTCTTCTCCGTCCCGCTTCGACGTGTTCTGCCGGTCTCAGCAATCTTCGGCTCCGCTCGTGTCCTCCCTTCCCTTGCCCCTTCCCCTACTTCCATGACCACAGCTCTGCCGGCCTCTCTGGGCGACGAGCGAGTCAGTCTCTTCCCGGTCCCACTCGCGGGCAGTTGTGACAGACCGCGACCCTGTAGGCACGTCCTCGACGTACGTTTGGTAAGTTTTTTAGTTGTTCTTTAATTTTCGGTTTCATCTTTCTGTATTGATTTGTGTTCCTTCCGTTCGTTTCGGTCGTATGTGTTCTTGGACGTGCTTTCGCGGCCGCGGGCTGGCTACAGCTGGGGCCCCGTTTAACTACATTTCGGATAATAGTGGTGCATGTTGTTTGGCAGCCACAACAGTTTTTGTTTCACGTTTCCGAATTTATTCATCGTAAGTCTGTATGGTAATAGAGAAGTTGAATGACGGACATCTTCACTTACATGTGATTAATGAACTTACTGTGCATTGGATTAACTTGTATGTATTGAGATCTTAAATATAAATTGATTGATATCTTCCTCCTGGCTTGTTTCCGTGTAGCTAGCGTATTTCCTCGTCCCAGTGTCGAGCTATAAGTGAGTTCTCGAGTGTTTTTAAGGAGTGTAGGATTGCTTCTGGGTGCGTGGTTACACTCGGCGCATATTCAACGGCCTGGTGTTAGCTGTGAGCCTACGATCCACGGGCTCACACCCAACTCAGCCCCACTGAAAGGAGGTACGACTCCCACGAGCAAGAATGCCTCTGTTTCGTCTGGGCAGTCCGAAAGTTCCGTTACCTCCTCGAGGACCGACCCTTTGTCCTTCGCACCGACAACAGGGCACTCCAATGGCTACACACCACCAGCAGTAAAAAGAGCAAATTGGCCCTCTGGGAAATGCTACTCCAGGAGTTCTCCTTTACCATCGAACACTGCCCGGGAAAGGAAAACCAGTTGCTTGACGCACTCTCACGAAAACCGGCAGCTGTCCATGACACCCATGACCTCCACTGCTGGGAGAATACCATACAGCCAGAACCGACCTCCACAAGAACACTACCTCCGATGCATAAACTGCAGACAACCTCGAGAACTTCATGAGGGAGGAGCAGAGCGACCTGGAAGCACAACAGCTACTAACCAGCCAGCCCGAGAAATACCGAGAGGACCGTGGCTACATCTGGATGAGGCCCAGCCCTGGAAGTGAATGGAAATTCTGGGTCCCCCACTCACTTCGTGCCTCTCTGTGAAGCTACTTTCACGATCATGCCCTCGCAGGTCACCCAGGGACACAAGAAACTATGCGGCAAATTCACCAGAGGTACGCCTGGAGAGGCTCCACCCGAGACATACCTACATACATCACTCAGTGTACCCTCTGCGCCACATTGAAATCTAGTGCTACTATCAAACCTGCAGGCACTCCCAGACGTCCATCAACCCCTTGGGAATAAATCGCCCTAGACCTTATGGGTCCATACCCTCGCAGCAAGTCAGGTCGACGATTTCTGCTTGTCGTCGTCGACTTATTTTCCCGTTGGACGGAAGCCTTTCCGCTGCGGAATGCAGATACACCAGTGATAGTCGCCAAACTTCAGGAAGAAGTCTTCCCTCGCTGGGGATACCCTCGCAGTATACTTACTGACAATGGGCCTCAATTCGTCAGCCAGCTCTGGATGAAGGCTTGCGCCAGATGGGAAGTGGAGACACACGCCACCCCAGTCTATCATCCCCAAGCGAACCCCACGGAACGACGAAATCAAGAACTCAAGAAGGGCATTCGCCTCCACACGCAGACGGACCATCGCCACTGGGACAAGGCGCTCCCACAAATCCTCTACCAACTATGTCGCCGAACCAACGATGCACTCCGCACCTCACTCAGTGAACTCTTGCTCGGACAGAAGCTCCGGCGACCTGGAGAGTGGAGGTGGAACACACCACCTTCCAAGGCACCCACCCCCGAAGAAGGGCGACAAGCGGCTCACCACTGTGTGTGGCAAGCACAAGACCACCAGAGGGAGTATATCTCTCGGAAATACCCAGCTCCCACACCATTCTCTCCGATGGGCAGGAAGTAGTATACCTAAGGGCCCGCCCTCTCTCCAATCGAGCCAGACATTTCCACGCAGGCCTAGCCCCGAAATGGGAGGGACCCTACTCTATCCTCCAGCGACAAGGACACGTCTATTGGGTCGAGGACGCACAAGGAATAATAAAAAAGGTCCATCGCTCAGCAATGAAGCCAGTAACCAGACCTTCCATACCTGGCCGAACCCAAGTCAAGCAGACTACCGAAAGGATACCAGCGCCAGAGGACTCATGGATTGACCTCACCTTCGCTCCTCGCAGCAAACCGATCGACGGACCACACCATAAGAGGAACATCCTGGATCTACAACCCGATATCCCTGTGCCCAGACGCCAAGAAGAAGACAACAAGCAGAATCACACTAACCCTCCACTCCAAGGGCAAGCTCCAGTAGCTCGTCCACTCCAGGGGGAAAGCCGCCCCAGCATCAGAGAAGAAGGGCCAGTAAAACGCCCTGCCTCCAGCATCCTGGTCCAGCCACGTCACAACAGACCCGGCCATCCAGGCAGTTCCATCCGCACCAGTGCGGTGCACCAAATCCTGCCAGATGGCACGTCTGTGGGCCAGCGACGCCGCCATTCATCCACGGAGGGCTCACAGAACCCCGCGCCTCGCGCGCAACCTACCCAGGGAAACGTCTCCAACACAGACACCATGGGCCTACGCTCACGCCTACCTCTGTAGCGCATTTGCCGTGGGGACCCCCAGCAGCCACCTGGACGCTACAGAGAAGCACCATGGCGACCCAAACATCCCCAATGCTACCGATGGCCAGCTGTAAGGGTGAGTCAACCTCAGCAGACCACCACAGCCCCCGATGCAACTAAAGACTCTTGAACCCTGGCATAATGTTTTTCCATTATGTAAAGGTAGTCAGGCCAATAAAGTGTTAATACCTGGACATAGGCCTGGCGCTATGTATCTGTCCTCTCTCTATCTAGCTTAAGTAGTTTTTTTTAAGGTCCGAACTCGGAGTCTCGCGTTTTTTGCCGGGGGGAGTTGACGCCCCGCCGTTTCTATTTACGTATTTTTTTTTGTGCT
>PNEQ01003589.1:32327-65092 GCA_003012365.1 Medauroidea extradentata | reverse complement strand
CTCATATATTTATCCATTATGCATATATAGGATCTTTTAGTAACTATTTATGTTCAATAAAATGTTCTAAATAAAAGAAGATTTAGAACTGAAACCTCTTCATAAGTTTTATTGAACATAAAACTTGAGATAGTATAAACTCAGACTTTCTTTTGTAATAACAACCATAGAGTAAATAAAACAATAAATTTCATAACAGTACTATAGCCTCAAAGTTCCAGCGCATGCGCATATGCTCATTTAACTATAGTACAGCCTCCTTCTAGGCTGTTTCACGTCTTATATCTCTCTCGTCTCGTGCCGAATGAGTTTACTTTTTTACACGAACCCTATAAATAATAGCGTGATATTTTTCTTTATTGCGTTAATACCATACGTACTTAAAACAATTAACTTGGTGCATAATTTGATTAACAATGCGTTACTGCGTGTCGTAAAACGTGCATTTCAAAAGTGAGCACGATAATAGCGCTACCTATTTTCCGAGTGTAGAAACATTTGTCTCCGGGTATGTCCAACTTGGAAAATAAATAGACGTTCGTGTATTACCTAATCTCGGAACTCCTAATTTATTTTTACCACATATACTGACTGTGAAAGTGATTATTTTCAATCACTTATACAAGTAATTCTCAACGATTTTAGATAAGAACGTCACAAAATGGCGTTTTTGGAACATTGAACGTCGGTATATGCTACGGTGCTGCTATCTATCCACCATCTTGTGAACGTTCGTACAGCGCTATCTGTCCCCTCTGCACGCTACTAGTATCTACGTTCTTGTACAATTGGAATGTTTTTACGTTACGTTATATAAAACTGCGCAATGAATAAATACATCTGCCTATTCCTTCTTTCTTTGGTGAATAATTTACAAGGGCATTTTACTAGTAAGGAATGCCTACTTTTTTTTCCCATTAAACACTACGCAAATCGAGCTATTCGCTCGCAAGAAGGCACTCGACAGCTCGGTTTTTTCGTTTTTTAGGACAAGGGTCGGTCATATCTATTGTTTAGCGGTGTTCTTTTGATCATAAGACGTCTGACTATTGATATAAATTTATATTTAAACTATCACTTGCTTTATTTTTCAGTTAAATGCTACGGGAGTCGGGCTATTCGCTCGAGAGAAGACACTCGAAATCTCGATTTTCTCATTTTTTGGTGAAAAGGGTCGGTCATATCTACTGCTAACAATGTGACATCTGGCTACTGATATCAATTTATGTTTACATTATTACGTTAATTAATTTCCCGCAAAACGCTACAGAAGTCGAGGCCCGACTAGAGACACTTTGCAGAAAAAATTCAATTTTAAAATTTTCTGTTAATGTCGGAGGGGGGAGGGGGCAAAAATAAGCCGCTATCGAATTTACGAAGGTAGCGATTTTACGAATGCAATGAGAGGAACCGTGAGAATTCGTAAAATCAGGGGTCTAGTGTAAGTATTTTCGCCAATCAGTTATCCAGCAGCTGTAAGTCTGTTGGCGCGGCGCCCTGGGCGGCTGCCCGGCTCGCTTCTTATTAATTTTCAATATTAGAACTGCTTAACTACACAGTAATAGCCTTTTCTATTCTCAACTACTGAGCCGTTGAATGAAATTACATTAATTTTTAGTTCTTGTCACTTGTCTGGCATCACAGCCTACAATAACATTGCAGTGTGGCAGTCAGTAACATGGTATTTCCCAAGAGGCAATTTTATTGTTGACATTTGGTGGAAGGATACATAGTTGGTGTGTAAACAGATCCAAGCTAGAAGCAATACTCACCGTACGGTTACTTGATACTTTCTGGACGTTCTGCTTCTAGCACTATAATAGTGCCCCACTACTGTTACGTACAAGGAACTGAACAGATACACAGTAATTCCATCAAACTGACGCTATGGGACTTAAAGTGATGACACTATAATTTTACTGCTGAAAAATATACAGCAAAGTTTATAGTATGGTCCTCTGATAGTTTTGTATCAAAATGAAAATAATAGTTTTAGATACACATGCGTGAAATGGCCAATAGCTATTATACAGAGCTCAGGAAGAGAGTTTTCAATGTGTATATAACAAAATTTGGGGCACCCAGGAGGATACAGAAATATTCTGTGATCAAAATGATTTGCATGGTGATGGGGTCCATACCAAATAATTTTAAAGAAAGATATATTTAATGTCAGTATTGACAGACACTGTACATATTTTAATTTTACTTGTTTATAGGTTTAGAATACAATACAGTAGACCTCCGATCTAACAACATCAGATCTAATGACATCGGCGATCTAACGACATAATTTCCAGGAACCCTGGAAAAATAAATATTTTCAAAATTGATCAAAGCATAGCAAAGTGCAATATATCATAGTAAAACGTTATTTAAAAATAAATTTGCGTACATTAAACAATAACATACTGCAGTTAAAATAAATTATTGATACGCAGCTTTGAAACAAAAAAAAACTTTAACACATGTTAGAAACTTTGGTTGGAATGTAGTTAAAGCACGCGCGCATGGTGAGTTAGGCTGCCAGCGCAACACCGATATATGTGAGACGTGATGACTAACGCTGCCTTATCTCCTTCTCACTTCTCCACGCTCCCTCCACCCTTCACGCCTATCACACATTTTTCCACGCACCCTCCTCTCTGCACTTTCTTCTCCTTACTCCTACACGTCTCATCTGGGCCACACAGTCAGCCACCAGACGTGCGCATAGCAATGGTATTGTATTCGACTTGCTGCTTGTCCATGTTGTATTTTGCTTGGTGAGTGCTGTACTGTAAGAAACAGGCTAAAAATAGATAACACCCCTCCTGACTGTCCACGCCAGCCAATAACCATTCACTCCCCCCACTCCTTGCCGACAAACAAGTGTGCGCGCGGCCGCTCGCATGTAAAAGGGCAGCGATTAGAGCGACTGCGACCCGCGTGTCGAGAGCCACTCTGCCTATATGCACAGTGCAGAGCATTAAACTGGTGCGTTGCGCATAGTTTTAAGATTTTTTCCTATAGGCCTAAGACTTAAAAAGACGAGTAATTCAGTCGTTATTTTAGTGACAGCACCTTGAAAAGTCCGTTTCTAGCCCTTCTGAGTGGCTCCAAATTGCGTTTCTATTAGGCGTATTGGTTTTTAAAAAATAAAGCCTTTTTTTATAAACATTTTTATTCGTATCGCTTAGAATCGTATAATGGAGACAAGCTGTAACAGTTAATTACAAAAAAAAATATTCAATGGCTTTACTGAAACGTTTTAAATTGTTGCAGAAGAGTCGTTCTGTTGTTGGTGAGCTTTGCGCCAGGCAAGCAGGATGAATCACGTGCGCATAACGAGTTGAGGGAAACAAGACAAAGCCAGCCGGCCGCTCTCTCCTTCCCCTCCCCCAGCCTACACAACAAGACCTAGCGCGCCTCGCGGCCGCAGGCTTCCCGGCACACAGGGAATTATGGAGCACCATTTTATTTGGAAGACACCTTTTCGTTATACTAAATTGTAATGTCAAGAAAAAGTGTTTATTTTAAGTCAGTAATTGTTCTGTATTAACTATAAGGGAAAAAAAACACTTCAAATTTTTTTATTAATGTGGGGTGTGAGGCGGTCCACCCACCACTAAGGCAGTTACTGTTTCCTGTTTATTTTATTTATTTCCTTATGTTTGATTTATTGAATTTGCTATTATCTATTTAATTATCTTGAGGTATTGTTGACAGGAGTTTGGTAAGGTATTGTTTGGCATTTTATCTGCATCAGTTTTGAACTTGTTAAATTTTATATGTATTTAATTTGGTTTGTTTAGGCTGAGGCAACTTTGTGTTTTAATTAAAATTTAATATTAACATTTGCAGCTTAACTGTCATTGTATTGTAACTCAGGGCTGGATGTATTGTTGGCTAGTTCTGTTTTATGGCACAGGTGTGCCTACCCAGTTCCAGGAATCGCTATATTTAGATTTTAACTGTTTTTCTAATACTTTTACTTTTCACAAAGTGCACATGCGCCGCCGCTCGTTGAGTGTGCGAGAGAGACGGTAATATGTTTGCGTGGGCTGGCTTGAGCCAATGGAAGGACACATAGTCCTAATTTATTAAAAATTATGTTGTAAATTATTAAGTAATTATGGTTTTCAGAAGAATATTTTCACTATAAAAGTTGTTGGAAAGTACATATAAAGGTTTGTAATTTGTCATTAGTATATTTAATTTAGTATTAAT
Source organism: Medauroidea extradentata (assembly GCA_003012365.1). Lineage (NCBI taxonomy): Eukaryota > Metazoa > Arthropoda > Insecta > Phasmatodea > Phasmatidae > Medauroidea > Medauroidea extradentata. Next base: position 60,883 of record PNEQ01003589.1, on the reverse strand, counting down.
TTTCCATTACGTTTTTACCTTGGTGCGCTGGTTGGCCGCTAGAGGCGCTGTAGGAAGAGAGCAAGCTTCGCGGGGTCGGCCATCTTCATCTTGACTGGTTTTCTGAGCATGGCGAGAGATGGTTGTGCGGGACGTGTTGACTTGGAGTGATAGAGGTGGTGGAACAGCCATGGGAACTTATTAGTTTTCATCATTTTCATTTATTTTTCTTCCTGCTTGTGTTGCGTGACATAATAATGTGAAGTTCGTTTTTTTTTTTAGTTTTTCGGCAATTGTCAGACTGTTCTCTCCCGGGAGCATCGGTTTCTAAGTTGTTGGCAATAATGTGACGTATAAATTTATGTCTTGTAACGAAACTGTTTGGTGCAGGATTTTAAGTTGATTAATAAAAACAGTCACGTCAACAAACTTTAAGTTATTTATGTAGACTACAGCAAAACCACTATACGATCACAACTGGCCACGTGAGAGGTTAAGTCAACAATAATGTAGCTTCAGTTCAGTTCAGCCGACCCTTTACATTTTCTGGTGCCGTGACCAGGATGAGATGAGAGGTTAAGTATCATCTTCATTCAGTTAGCGCCAGACGCGCTACAGAGGTGTCAAAATTAATTTCCTCGGGACTAACGACATCTGCGATCTAACAACATAATTATCTGGCACCGTGCGGTGTCGTTAGATCAAGGGTTTACTGTATAACCTTCCGTATGTACGGTGGAATCTCATAACAACTGTAAATGGCAACAAAAATTGTCTTCACAGCGGATTGGTGTTATATACAAATAGTTATACATGCACTATAGAGGGATAGTGCACTACAAAATAGTTGTTATAAGGTAGATAATGAAGTAAACTATACTCTCTATAACAAACTTTCATGTATTTCAATTAGTGACGCAGTCGAGGAGGCGATGCACAGTCATTGAACTGTATTCTTGAACTCAACCGACTGGTTATTGTGGACTGTGAAGTGAATGCTGTCATTTATGAGATTGTTGCTAGCGCTGATTTAGTGATACATATTGTGTGGACGTGGAGTTCAAGATCCACAGACTTATTTTTTTTACACTAGTGTGGAGTATGTGAATACGATGATTTACGTCTAATGTGATTATAATTACACTGCTGCTGAAATAAGAGAGCTGTCTATACTTTCCTAAGCATGGAATTCCTGATTGAAGATTGTATATTTTCCCCAAAATAATTATCTTTACATTGTGTAGCACTGGTTCATTCCACATATTAAAGTTAATTGGAATGACAACTCAAATGCCATGTGGTGAGCAATAAGGACATTATTGGTAATGTCCAGCATATCCCTGCTACTAGCACATAGTATCTTGCTACACGTCACAATAACCATTACTGCATGATGAAAACATGAGCAAAATCTTCCAAGAGGTGACAATGTTCACCATCTACAATTTTCTGACTTACATAACAATAGTTGACACATCACAGCGTGCAACAGCAGTATTTAAGATGGGCACAAATAGAGACTTATAACTCGCCTAAATACTCCTGAACTGCAACAGTGTGTACATAGCTTGTATATTTATACAATAATAATATTTGTTTGAGTGCTTTTATATGTATTTTCGGAAACATTGATGTTTTCGCGGCCACAAGGAATTTCATGTGTGTAGAGAAATTTTTGCTAGTGCAAGGAAGCACGGGTTTTGTTGGGTGCTGTTATCAGCAGACTGCCGCCTCCAGAGGAAGCCCCGGACCACCTGCTTTAAACGGGTGGTTGGTATTTATTTATCATATTCACAGGATAACCCCCGCCCCTTTCATAAACAAATACTGGCTACGCCACTGCAAATCCCTCCCTTCACCAGGTTCTAGATACGCCACTGCTGCCAGTTCATTATGTATTTTGTACTGTTTTGAAACTTAGTGAAAATTGTACCACTTTCTGTGTTTACTTACTGATCAAAGAAAAACATATTTTGGTTATACAGTATATTTTTTGTATAATTAGCTGTCAAATGAACAATTTTGACATTTTTGTGTAGCCATTACAAGAAAAAACAAAACTTATCAAACTGAAACTACAGTGACATTATATGTTACCACTTTTCAAAGTTTAATAACATAATTGGGAGTGTCAGTAAACTAAAATGTAACCATCAAATACGTAGATGGATATTTTGTTATATTTGAAATAAATTTTCATACTTACAAAAAGGCAAAAGGACTTTTATGTGGAGAAACCATTGAAATGTTTTTGAATAGTTCAAATGATGCAGAAATGTTACCTACAATATTTCATCAGTATAATAAGTGTTTCGATTTTTTTTATAATAGCTAAACCAAAATTTGTCAAAACTGTGACTTGGACAGCAAGTTATTCAAAAACTACCAAAGCAAAAATTTTATTTTGTGAAAATTGTACTGAAAGCATTTGGTAATTGACCAGAATCCCACATATATAAAATAACAAACTGCAAGAACCCTTTCTGAATTTTTAAAAATTCTATCAAAAACTTTTAAGGGATGCAACCTAAACACACTAAAATACTGTACATAATAATATATCAATGAGAAAATAACCTATTTTCACTTAAAAAACCAAGTATATACAGTATATCCAGAAATTTCCTTCTAAGTATCACACTAAATTTACACTCATTTTAGACATTTTTCCACATTAAATGAACAACTATAATTGTTAGCAGTCAGTACACCACAAATACTGTACATAAGTTTAAAGTATCCAGGAACTTTTCTAGGAATTAAAATTAATTTGAAAAAATACTACTTGCTTACATAGGTTCCTGCACTATACACAGAAATGTAAAATTAATAATTTCCTATAAAAACCCATCTGATTAAAGAGCCAGACTTTTATTACTGTCACAACAATTTGGCCGCATGCAAAAAAAATACTTGCAAAGGAGGAGGTCCGTTTTTCTGGATGTATGGGAACCCTAAATAGGAAAACCACCAAATGACATCATAAGTAAATTTTTTGTGAATAACTTATCACACTAAGTTGCTGCAAACTACGAGTAAACATTCATCACAGGGTAAGTACCTGAGGTGTGTAGGGAAGATGTCGACGACCAGACTACTAAGAATGCTGACACACATTCCTGGCAGAGAGACGAACACGCAGGAAAGTGGCAACACTTCACCTGAAGTGTGTGCAAAGTACAGTCCAACAATTGCAAGCCCAGACACACCTAGGGAAATGGCTGTAAAATGGAACAACTTATATTGTAACAGCAACCAAATCCACATGATTAACACTGTTTCTACTAGCTCTACAGCCTGCAAAGAGAATGTTCTCTGGACTGTCCTAAATTATTTATATTAAAATAATAAGAAAACTACAACGAAATCATTCAAAGCTCACAATAATGAAAAGTGCAGTTAGATGCAATTAAATTAGGGGATAACACCCACTCGAGTTGCATTAATTACACTTCTTTCATTGGAGCCTGAAAGTAGGGTTGTGCGAACATTCAGATGAATTCTTATCAAATGTTCATTTAGTTTACTAACAACTTCAACTTTAAAATTATTGCACGCCTCTGCCGCAAACTTATTTTTCAATATCTGCTTAGCAGGAATATTTCAAAACTACTGTTACACTGTAAGACCACTAATGGTACAACACAATGTAGCTCATAATGTGTCTCTCAGAGTTAAATTAATACACAATGAAACCATTTTTAACATACAGTAATATAACTCCGGTTTAACTTTCCTGATGGTCAAGCTCTCACAAAATTAGTTTTCATTTTTGTTTTGGTTTTGTAAAATTGAATGACATATTTTTAATTTTACTTTCATTAAACAAAAAGTCACATTCCTACAACCCTAACTGAAAGTGACCATCAACCCTGACGAACCATATATGGGGCCCTACAGGGGAGATAAATTATGGAATATCTTGTCTGGGAATAGCAGTTAAGTGTGCTGCCTACTCTAGAGCAAGGATAGGGATTTCCGTGTTGTAGTATATTACAGGATATGTTGGGCTTAGTCAGATGTTAAACGTACATATATGCCACCTCAGAATTTTTTTTTTTTTCATCACAGAGAACCCCCCGCATTGCTGAAGGATCTTGTAGGCATTTTTAATGCCCTGAAAACTAGAATAAATATGAATTTTAACTATAGGCTGTTCACTATAAACTGAACACTCAGCAGAACTTTTAATTAACTAAAAATATGTTTTATTGGGCCAATAGATGTTAACTATTGAGAGTGTTGAAACATTTACACTGGTTTTTAGTTACATGGAAGTTTTCATTTTAAAAATAGTAAAGGTGGCTGGAAAACGGTTGAAAGAAAATTGTATGCAATGCTCACTTAATCGTGAACCGCCTATATCAAAACACACAAGAAAACACCTATATAGAATACTGTTTCTGTCCAAAAGCTGTATCTTGAAATATGACTGATAGCCACGTAATGTAATTTAATATGCAAATCCCTATTCTTGCTGATGTCAGGGCTTCCAGGTAGGCAGCACCCTTAAGTCTCCAGCCAGCACCCATGACCTAGTCATTAAGCAATACTGTAACTAAAATCTCTCCTCCATAAAGAACCAAAGACATCACTCACAATTTCATGTTTATTTATTCTGAACCATTATGGATATTATAAAGATTTTTTCTTTTAACAATGAAAACTAAAATTACAGAAACAAAAAATGAATTCTCAATTACTGCATACTGATACTATGGGACAACTTGCTGCCCATTCATACCAATCTATAAACATGACAAATAAATGCTGTAGTTTTAATATTCACAGTGTTACATCAATTCCCAAAGAAAATTATACAAAAAATTATATGGCATGAGACTACAAGAAACTGTATTCAATAAAGCAACCAACTTTTTTCATTTTGAATTCAGAAAATAACTACAGTGGAACCCCTGAACTTCACTTCTCAAGATACTAGTATAAAATGGTGTAAAATGCAGGAAAGTGTAATCTGAGGGAAGGTTATAAAGTAAAATCATTAAATGGGACCAAATACAAACAGTGTAAATGGCAGGAAAGTGTAGAATCAGGGGGTGTAATTCAGGGGTTCCACTTATAAAGCTCACTGATAACTCAGTATAAACACACGTCTCCTCAATACACTTGCAAAATAATGTATGTGCCATGTTCCAAACAAAGATCATTCAAGCCAACATATTTGTTTAACTGTAATACTAAATTAATTATTACATACCTATTATTTTCTTGTTTTCTACATGATTTACAATCTGTCCAACCAACAGACAAGCAACAGCTGACGTTAATCCAATGATGAGCGTGTTCTGGAAAACTAGCGGACTGATATGTCCAGCACAGGTGCTGCTAACACTATCCACCTCAGTCACATTGAAAAATGTCTCATTAGTTAACACAATAAATCCCATTTCTTTTGTGGTATTTGAAGTAAAGTTCATCACAATTTCTGTTATCACAGATGGGTCCAATACTGTCTCTTTCTCTGTAATGTTGCTTGTAGGAAAGCTGTGGTTTGGTGTCGTCGAGAAAATATCACACACAGTTGCAGTCTGGTTAGGATGGTTTGCGGCATATACTTCTATACGATTGAATAAGTCTGGAAGCCACAGCAGAAGACTGTTGAAACTTTTGGGGGAAAAAAATGTACCAGTAATTAGTTCTACTAAACAAAGTGACACAATTTTAAGAAGCCTGAAGTTAAAAAGTACACAATTAATACATTTTTCAAATTAATAAGATTCAGTATCTTTGCATATGGTATTCAAACAATCAAGCATACACAGGCTCAAAAGGAGATTCCCTGGTTCATAAGTAAAAATAAAACATATAAATTTCTTTCACCAATCATATGAATCTTCAACCCACACTGTTACATACTTCAATAAAAATACCTTCAAACTGTAAAAAATATAGAGACTCTTCAAAAGACTGCAATTTCAATAATGTGGTCCACCCCCTTGTGAAATAAGGTACACTTAACATTTTAAAATATTTCATAACATGAGTGTGTGTGTAAAATGGTAAAACTCATGAATATATCAAAACTTTTTTTAAACATTATGTACAACAGGAAATTGTGATACCATCAACCATAGTCATGCTTCAGTAACCACAGTACCAGGAATACAGTGGACTCCATATTGACTTAAATACCGGTAAGCAGTTATTGTATATTAAGTCATTAGGTTGGCATGGCTACTGTAAAATTTCAGCTTGAGACATTATCTGAGTTTTCTAGTGTTTAATAAGTTGCGAGACTCTAAGCTGTATGCAGGCTTTTAGACATAACCCAGTGACTGAGCAAACCTGGACATGTGTCTGAGCAAACTTATCTAACCCAAGCAGGTTACTTACTAAAACCACCTACAGTAAAAACCCCAATTCCATGACCACAGACACAATGACTATGGATATTTTACAATGCCATTCCTAGGACTTATCTAAAATAAAATATAATAAAGCATAATATAAAATTTTCAAATAAAGGTAACATAAAATTTCATATGTTTGTTTATTTGTGCACACAGAGCTACACCATACTACAGGTTATGCAGCTATCATTTATTGGTACACCATAGATGCAAAAAAAAAAAAAAAAAAAAAGCAAAAAAACTTCAGTTAAAACATGTCAGACGCCTGAAGCACGCACACATTGAATAATGCAATGCACATAGTCAGTTGGGCCACTCACAAGAAACACGAGAGAGAGACTGATTAAAATATGCACAGTTCTGACATAATGTTTTGAACTGCATGTCCCATCACAATAAAAGAGATGATTACCAACAGATTTGTGAGCGACCAGTATTTTAACTCAGTAAATATAGTTAATAACTTTGAATACCCAAACAATACCAGTGTTCTTAGACACTTCTCTTAACAAATTAATTAAATACAGTAGCTACTTATGGTACTTTAAACTGTTACCCAATCACAGCTGTTTTCTTCCTGATGAGCTTGTGGTACATAAGGAGCGTGTATAAACTGCCTCTTTTTTTCCTTTACTACACTAGTTCAGCAGCGGAAAAAGAACAAGCTTGTAAAATGTGAATACAGTAGTAGCCCAGGAGTTCTGTACACTCTACGGTAGTTTTGCAATGTATTTTAGCGTATAGACCAAACCAACAGTTTTAGGTAAGAAATTCAGGAAAATTAATATTTCAAGTACAGGTGACACCAAATTGTTATATTTCTATGAATTCTTGGGCCTCGATATGATAGCTTGAAGGTCAGCCAGGATGACAACAGAAAACTACGGTAACTTAAAACTTATAAGTTTTCCCATTTAGTCTGTATGTTATACCAAACCAGAAGGATTAGGCCAAGGGCAGCTGATATGTAGAAACACTGGCAACTGCGCAGAGTGCAGCAGACGAGTGTGACCTTGCCATAACCTGTGTTCATATTTTCCACTGTTGTAGTCACTTTGTAGCACACCAGTCCTCCGAGACCAGTGCACTGGCTCAATGACTACTAAGCTAAAAATGCAAGGATAAAAACTGGAACATTTCTCTTGAACTGTAGTCAAGTACTCCGGAATTTACTTGCAGTACTTTTGTAGGTTACGTCACATTGTAGACCAAATTTAGAACTTTCACAGAAACTTGCAAATTTAGAGAAGTTAGTCACGAAATAATATACTTCACTATGATCCGAGACTGCTGGTTTATTAGATTTCAATTTACATCGGCACAAAATACATTATTCCAGTCTTAGTACGGTGGATCCGGTTCACATAAAATTACAAGCAGAAATGCAGCAGACTATATCAGACAATTAGGCAAGACAAAGTCAGAAAATTTAGCACACGGTGAATACACACGCGGCGAAGAAGAATGAGTAGCCATTCTGGCTCTCAGCACCTAACGGCCTACATGTATGGGCGGAAACGAATTTTGTAGAGTTCAAAAGATGTCAGAAAAGAAAGGTTACAGAATAGATACCATGGTGCTACCCACACATGTTACGTTTTCAACTCCCGAACTTCACTTCATAAAAATATTTTGGGCCACAGCTCCGCCCACTTCCGGTCTGGATCGCCTCACGGCTTGTCCTAACATGGCAGAGGCAAAACATTCCAGAACGAAGAGCAAAGGGGCGCCAAACGCCGTGCTCTTATTGGCTGGTTCTCGGTGGCGTGACCCTTGGCATTCATTCAATTATCTAGAACCCTCTAGGGCACAACTAGAAACTACGCATTAAAATATAAATGGAGCAAAAACTCCAACAGAAAAAACCAAAACACGAAAAGAAAAACAAAGCTACTGCCTCCTACCAAGGCCGCCTGGCCATGACGACGAACATTACACCCTATCTACAACATTCAGGAATAAATAACTGCATCTTTATTCTCCCTTTCTGGAACAGAGACCACTGAAATAAAATTACAATTTTAAACATTATACGTATTAGAAAATTACGATCACATGAGATGTTAATTCACCAAATAAAAACCCTTGTCCTGCAATGCTACAACTTTTATGTATACCGTACCTACTCGCGTATAATGCACACTTTTATTCAAGGGTGCGTACTATAGACGAAAAATAGAAAAGAAAAGCCACCACGAGAAAAAATTGGGGTGGGGAGAGAAGGCTGAGTTGTAAACTGGTGGATATCAAGCGTGGGCGGCAAAGAGAGAGAATGTTTCTCATGGCCTGGTTCCATCATTACTACACTACCTATTCTTTTTCTCTACCCCCTCCACACCTCTTTTCTGCTGTAACTGTCACTGCTAAAACAGTATTTTTTTTGTCTGCCATGGCAGGAAAGTTCATGGGTGGGCGGAAGCAATATGAGAAGTTAATTTAGATGTCTCATGATAACTATCTTTCTAAGGAAAGGAAGGAGAGGAATAAAAAAGGACAACACTGTTCTTTCCCCCCCAGGAGCAGGGTGGTGGTTGGAGCCATACAGTCGTCTGCTTGTAGCCACCCCCTGCCACATTCCTGAGCCTTTCTTTCTTCTAGTGGACAGTAAATAAAAAAGGCAAGCTTGCTCTGCTGTCATGGCACGTTATCTCGTCTGTGGAAAGGTGGGGGGGGGGGTCACGCTGCTCGGACAGGACACAGCACATCAAGAGTGGGGAAGGGGGAGTGTTGTCCAGGCACATGTGAGCTGGCTGCAGGCTGCTAGCGACCTTGGCAGGCTATCTATAGATAGCTGCGGACATGACAAGCCACTCCTCCCTACCCTCATCCTCTGCATCCTTTCTGCCCGTCACACTCTAGCCACTGTGAGTCATCTTTCCTCTCTCTTTTCTTTGTTAGACAGGTTTCCTTCCCTCCTCCTCCGCTCTAGCGAATCCATGAATCCATCATAGCCTCCCTCACAGTCTCCATAACGCTGCTTCACAATTTTTTACTCAAATGATTTTTTACATTCTAGCAAGGCACATAAATTTTTTTCTCTGGAACTTGTTGCAAAAATTGTGGTGCGCATTATACACGAGGGCGCACTATACACAAGCATATACAGTATTTGCAGTCATAAACCGAAAGCAGCTTACCTGCCTTCACAGAGCTAGTACGAAAAAAAGATTTCTTGGATGGTAATTGTCACGGCAATTGAGACGTCACAAATAAAAGTGTCTATTTCTGAGCAAGCAAAATACTACACAGACGATAAGTTCTGTGTGAGTGAAGACAATTTTGAGATGTGCAAAATACCCTAAATCAGTTAAAAAATATATTTCCAAACATTACCAACTTGGGTAGCCTGAGATACGTAGTGCACATTACATTTGTAATGCATCGTTACAGTTTTCTTTTTCACAAGAGGGCATGAACCTGCACGCAAAAATTCAGCGTGATGTATATGTTTGAATTGAAAGTCTCGTAAAGTAAGTTAAAGTAAGAAAATGCTACAAAATTATGAATTTCATTTTTAAAGGCTATAAAATAAATTTCAATATGCCATTTTTACAGGCCTCTATTTATCAGGTATCACTTTAGTTATTAGATATCTGGCTATTAAATACAGTAAAATATTTAAATTTGAAAATATGTGTATGTTTCACATCAGTGTTAGTTAAACATTCAGTTTAAAAATAAATCCACTGTAAATAAATCTGGAACCACATAGTCATAAAATCAAGGTTCTACTGTGCATGCTACAAACCACATGCTACTCAGTGTTGCATTACGTAAACGTTATCATTTTCGTCAAAACATCTACTCCACAGCAATATGCTATGAATATGAAGGTGAGTTGTCCAAAGATTATTTACAGTTATCATTATTTCTTAAGCACATTTTTCCCCTTTCGCCAAAGCAGAATTTAAAGTTTTACCTGGCATAAATTCCAAACTGTATAAGGAACACCAGTAATGTACTTTTTACATGTGGAGACATGAAAAGTGGAGCAGTTTGTGTCCATATGTGTTGCAGAACTCCCTGTTTGTAATCCACTTGTGATGTTGGGCTGGGACTGAAGGACCCTCCTTCCAGGGCAGAGTCCTGAAGAATAGCATGCACCTGGAACATTGCCATTACTTGACTATGATATGCTGATGACCGAGAAACTACATGCAGACAGCGAAAATTATTTAGTTACTACAACGGTGAACATACATGCGTAGGGTATTTAACTAAAAACATTGCCAGCATTTAGATTTATTGCTAAATAACATGGGTACTTAATGCCAAGTCTTAAAACAATATCTAACACGTAAAAAACGTCGGCGTAAATGTAAGAAATTCAGAAATTTTCAAACGGAATAAGAACGCTGCTCTGTTATTGGCCTGACATCAATTGGCGCAAATCGCTTGACGGGAAGTCATGTTTTCCTAGTCGAGGCAAGGCCAAATACGTTATTTACTGTGTCAGTATTTTAATTTAGGAGTTACAAAACGACTTGCACACGTTTGTGTTGAATTCTTTAAGCATGTAGTACGGTGGATATTTATCGCGGTGGTGAATTGTGCTACAGAATATGTGTTTAAAACAAATCTACTAGACTTACATGTAGCTAATGGTTTGCACCACTTCAGCACCATAATTACAGTCTACTTGTTTCTCAGATCTCACATGAGAGAATGTCAAGTAAAATGTGATCATAACATGAGATTCACACTAAAATATTAGTCATTCTTTGATACCATAATTAACATGTTAATAATAGTTTAAAGAATCACTAGCCTATTCATGGAGGCCACGATGGCCGAATGGTCAGACCATTTGCTTCCTACCAAGGCGATCCGGGTTCGATTCCCGGCGGGGTCGGTACCCAGATTTTCGCATGTGGGAATTGTGCCAGATGATGCCGCTGGTCGGCAGGTTTTCTCGGAGATCTCCAGCGTTTCCTCCAACCCCTTTATTCTGGCGCTGCTCCATGTTCACCTCATGTCTCCCTCAACAGCGCTGAAGACCTCGATGTTAAGCACTGACAAAAATCTCTAACTCTCACTAGCCTATTCACGTAAAATTTTACTCTTGAGAGCCATTTTCGTGTAGCCTTTTACCAGAGGCTTCCAAAAGTTGAATACCTTATTTTTTAACAATTCTGCTAGATTGTTTACCTCTCGCTTAATAAGTAATTCCTATTTTTTGTAAATTTCCTTACTCTTACATTCCTTACCTGAAAATAGGATAGGCCTAACTAATAAAAAAGCTTTGCATAGGAACGCAATGGTTTGTTGCTATGTGATTAATCATAATGCCAAACTTTTACCTTTTAAAAATATATATGTATAATTACTAACGTTAACTCAAACTCGGAATATCTTTTAATTGTACGCATTTGTAATATATTTTGATGGGAATTAAATTGCCAAAAAATATCTGCTAGGCTTTCCAATATATTTATACAAAATTTTTAATTTATACATTTTATTGTGTTCTGCTACCTATTGCGACTTCTGGAACTACTCTGGTTCTTCCACGCTGCAGCTATCTACCGGTGGACTTTGAACTACGTAAGGCTTCGCATAATGCACGAAACACAAGAATTATGTTGTGTTTTCTAAAATGCTGTGAGTAAGTTATTTACTTTGACAGTAATATTTCAATGCTTGCCTTTAAACTTAATATTTGTGTATAGATATTCTTTCTTATCAGACACTAAAGGTGTTTATAAAAAGTAACTTGCTTGAGTAAGTAGGTATTCTAGATTACATATTTAGAATACACGATAACCAGAGGTTAGTCAGGTTGCTATCAATCTCGTGCTTGCTATTAGTTCGATTCACTTTCTGGACACACATAAACTTCACGTAGGACATTTTCTTAACGGCTTTAACAGTTGAAATTTTTCTACTTGGTTTTACTCGTATCTCATATATGTCTATAGAGTTTAAATAAAGCTTTGTGTTTGTTTAGGTCACTCAGATTACATTTAACTTACAATAATAACTACATTTTGTGGAAATATGATGTGTAGAGCCTACCTCCAAAATATTATGTGCAAGTATTGAAGACAAAAGCAAAAATTACTGTGGTGATGATTCGCCGTTACGCCAAACAATTTATATCCACTGATTTCCAAAATTGTTCACATTTTCGTTCAGGAACTAATAATTTCCTGAGTGTTTATAAGGGTGCATTAGAACACTTGTGTACTATATAGAGAGATAGTGAAATTTTCCGAATTAAATGACCTGCTTGTTAGAATAAAATATCCTATGCATACTGAAGTCACAACCATTTGTCCACTAGCGGGCACTCAGTGGAACAGCAGACAATGAATGAATAGGCAGGGCTTGAGCATGCATAGGAAATTTGATTCTAACACGCTGGTCACTGAATTCGCGAACTTTCACCATCTACAACTATATACGACGTGAATAGCTTTCGTTTGTACCACATCTAGATTACTTTAGTTTAACTTTCTGTCATACTTCTCGTGGTGTGCGCACGACTGCTATGGGTGGTAGGCAGCTAGCGGGCTGGATTTACGCCAGATGACGTCACAGCGGCCGCCATGCAGAAGTTCAGTGTTTCGACAGGTTTTTAAATTACGTTACGTTTTTTGTACATTCCACTTGAATCAACACATAGAAATTAAAAGGAACATGTGATAATTACTTATAAATGCTAGCCGAATTGAATTAAAACATTTCAAAAAATTGTGCATGTTCCCCGTTACAGTATACAAATAAGCTATTTATTTATTTAAATTATTACTCATCACACCACAAAAATGTTGCAACAGAATGTTACCAAGAAGAATGTTTAAAAAAACATGCAAATTTTTACAAACCAACGGGAAAAATAATTGCTTTCAAAATTGACATATTATACAGTACTATACGTAAAGAACTCAAAGAGTCTTTAGCATTACATATCTCTAACTACGTATATAAGGACCATATTCTACTGATACGTAAGAACCTGAACGACAGAATAATATAGATGCCATCATTTATTTATGTAGTTTCAGTTTCACAATCATGCCAAAATGTTTTCACAAACATAATCAATTGAGAGACGGCTTCACTGAATTATAAAAGTCAGTTTGCAGCTAGTAAATCATGAGGCTTCAACTTGGCTAAAACTTACCAAGATGAAATTATTTCATTTCTGAGGTCCTATGTATCATACACGCTGGAGGGAATGAATATGATAAAATACTAGAGTCGAAAAATAAAAACAGATAAACCGGTCAGTCATGTGCACTACTGGCATGATGTACAGGCTCGACGATGCTCTATGGCTATTTATAGCCCCAAAGAAAGCAAACCCATGCTACATTGAAAATCTTGGCCACCTGTTTAGGTACCTTCCTGATAGGCCAGCAAAGGAGTACAACTGTCCTATCAGGAATGACTTGACCCAGCAATGGGCAATTACAAACCTCTCAAAATACTTTACTTCCATCTTCCTTTTGATAGAACACTTTCTTAGCAATTTAATTATTTGGAATGTCTTTAGATCACAATATCTGTCATAAAATTCACATTATTGTGATGGACAACTCCCGTTGCGTAGACATCTTACTGTCTTGGCAGCCAATGTGGTTGCAATTAAGCACATGCACAGCAGGAAACAGAATGGTGAACTGTGAGGATTCGCAGCAGACACCTAACCAAGGCAAGTGAGACAGAATGAATAGTGACAGATGCCATCTCCCTTCACCCCTTCACACAAACCCAAGACACACATAAGTGCATGAGTGAGTTCAAAGGCAGTGCTTTTATTATGACATATTCTGCAGCTATTCAGAAAGGAATTAATTTACACAACTTTTTGTCACTATTATTTGTTTCTGCACAGTAAGTTTTCTATAGTGGATGCTCAGCAGGTAATTTTTGTCAGTTTGTTACTAAGGTTAGGATCTACCATGGTGAAGAATTCAGTGGTTAGGAGCTTAGTTGACTGGCATTAAAACTGTGTTTGGTGATACAATGATTCAGCTGGACATGGCAACTTATTTTTCCTGTAAATGAACCATATTTCTAAGTACTTCTTGCTTAGCTCCCATCTCAAGGGAGGTTGGTTGTATGGAGCATAACAGAGATATGTCACCGTCATACAGAAGGTGTGACGTAGCCTAAGACTCTGCACTTCATAGTACCCTGGTTGGTTGTAAAGTTAATGGTTCACCAGCATTAGGACTCATCATGCGAAGGCAATGTAGCCCACAACTTAGACATGGTTTTGTGTGAATTGGGGAGCATCTGCATAGTAACTTCATAATTTGAGACAGCTTGATTCACCTGCTACTCAGATATGTGGTGCATGTTCATTTACCGTATTTACTCGCTTCTACGACGCACATTTTTTGAGGCTTTTCGAGACCTAATAGTGGGCTACATCTTAGAATCGATGGCATCTTACATTTGCCAGCATTTTATGAGATGTAGACAAAAAAAATTTAGTAAAAAGCCATTTGTTCCGTGATTTGCTAGCACGTACGTACTTACAAAGTGGAGTATTGCGTCATTAATCTAGAAATAAGCATGAACAAAAACCCCATCTCAATTCACGTCGCGAACAGTAACGAAAACAAGTTGTATTTGAGTCTTAGGCAGTTTTAACACTGCAGCGAAGAGCACAGCCACATGCCTCACGTGCCGAGCGATTGCTAACACAGAGGAAGTTTTCAAGGTCAAGAGGTACTGTCTGAACTCAAAAACAATGGTAGAGAAAAGACATGTGGCGTAAACAAACTGTGATAGCACTAAAACTCCACAGTGGTAGAGTTATTCTTTTTTTTTTGTTGCCTTTGTTCTTCATTGGCTTTGTTTCTATTTAATTGCAAAAGTTTATGTACCTTGTGTACCCAAAGGCATTTACTAGCGATTTATTGTGCTTAGCTGTACAAATCAATATGGAGAGCGCTAGAAGAAAAAAATGTTTAGATGGCAAGTTGTAAGGTGCAAAATTACAGTGGAATCTCATTATAACAACAACTGTAAATGGCAACAAAAACAGTCTTTATAGCGGATTTTTGTTTTATCCAAATATTTTTTCATGTATTATGGATAGATGGTGCATTATAGAGCTGTTGTTATAGGACAGATGTTATATACCATACTCTTTATAACGAGATTTCACTGTATGTTATTTAAAGCATTTTCTAAATAAAAAAACTGAATATACGACTTTAAAAGTTTGTAATATTTTACGGATAAACTATGCAATCAAGTGAGTTCAAGCTGTTGCCATGGAGGGTGAGTGCACTAGCTTGAGGATAGCCTACTCTGTGGCAGCATAGTTTAGCAGCTAGTAGTGGTAGAACACTCTTTTAGTTCACTAGCTTGAAGAAGACTAACATTGGCTCCAAGAGCATCCTCACTCTACCCTCTCGTTTTTCTGTCCTGATTTCCCATCTCCCACAAACTGTGTATGCTCACACTCTTCACCGAGGCCAAACTAAATCTACAGAAGTAGGGCTTTACAAATGACTCTTACCTTTGTGACTGTGGAGAACAAGAGACAATCCAACATTTTTTGTCAGTGTACCTTGTGTTCTTCAACGTGCATAATGGAAGACCTTTTTTCAGCCACCACTAATGCTACTAACGTCGCCCATTACTGGGCAAAAAACATCTAGTAGTCAGACATACACCACCAATACTACACCACACCTGTAGATCTGGTTTTCTTCTACAATTGATGCAGTCCTTACAATGAATCTAACATTTGTTTGTTTGTACATACTTGTATATGTAAAAGAAGGTATTTACGACATGAAGAAATAAATACCGAGGACAAGTTTAATATGTGGTGCATCATAGCTCAACCTACTATAGTTAGAGCCAGAGTCAATGAGGTAAGATGCCAGTCATTGCACAATCAGAAGAATCACAACAATTTGGTGCAGGGGAGTTTGGTAGCCTACACACTGAGCTACGAAAAACCATATAACAGTCACATATTTTTTTGGAATTTCGGGGCACCATGGAATATAACAGCTTGATTAAAAATAAATGTTATGAAAAAAAAATGTAGGTAGTTAGTGCCTGTTAAAACAATTTCTGTAATTTTTTTAATGTATAAAGTCTCAAAATTGTAGCAAGGCCTTTCAAGTATAACTATGAAATACTATCACAGAAAAATTCACCATAAAATGGTAAATTGATGCATTGGATTGTTTTAATACGCAAACATTACATTGAAATTTGGTTGGTTTTAACTAAGCATCAGTCACAGGTCTTGAGTAAGTTTAAAGTACTGGTATACTTCATATTTAATATATTCACATGCTGTGGATTTCTTTTTTGATGTAGACAATAAAACTAAAAACCTTATTTACTTATTTAAATACACAAATACTCGTGACTTGATTTTATGAGTTCTAAGATGATGTGATGAGTAGTTTTAAAATTTGTTAAAAATTGTAATTCTTATGGAGAAGTTCACTGAAAATTTTAATTGTTTCAACATTTTTTTTATATTTGTACGAAACATGGTTTGTTTTGTAGATCTATATTAAGACTATTTTACACTGTAAAAAATTTTTTTTAGCTTTTTAGTTTTTGCATAAAGACCTATCAAGCTCAAATTTGCAGAAAACAGTTTTATGCTAGAAAGGAAAACCAAACCGACTTACCAAACCAAAATAATTCACACTGAACAACAATGTTACTGAACAACAATGTTATAGGCTACAAGGTCATCTATGTAGACACAAGAAATAAAAAAAAAATGCTATACTTGTAAAATTCTTCAATCTTTCAAATTTTAATTTAAAATTTCAGCTTTTTTTAGAAAATATAAATACCGAATTTTATTTTTGGTTATTACATAAAATACCTTATTACATTACAACATAGTAATTCAGTGTGAATTATTTCAGTTTTGTAAGCTAATCGGTTTTCCTTTCTAGCATAAAACCATATTCTGAAAATTTTGGATTTGATAGATATACATACAACAACTATGAAAGTTAAAATATTTTTGCTACAGTGAAACAAATAGTGTGTCCGTAAAGTCATGGTGCCATTTTAACCGGTCACAGGAAATCAATGAAACAAGTCAGAAATGTGAATACACACAACAATATTCACGTTGCTCTCTGGTCACAGATTCGAATTTGGCAAGCTACAAAGCTTACAGAATTTTCCTCCGCACCGTCAACGTCACGACTGGCGTGGGCATAATCCGCTGCTGCGCAGTTTGAGGTGTTGCATCATCACCTGTGTGTGCACATGCATGCACATCATACTGCAGAAACATGGAGAGTTTTTCTTTTATTTGGTGCAGATTTCACATTTCTGTCTTCTTTTTTTGATTTCCTGTGACCGCTCCAAAGTGTATCATGACTTTATGGGAATACTGTAGTGACAATGTATGTCCACAAAACAAACCATATTTTGTATGAATATAAAAATTATTGAAACTATTAAATATGTTAGTGAACCAAAGGGTCTATTTTAAAAATTATAATACTTAAGTTTTACCAATTAAGGTTGTGATATAGTAGTTTGGAGAACTGCAATAGAGACTCTGTGTTAGCATTATTACCGTATTTGCCAGCATATAAGACGACAATTTTTACATATTTTTGGCCTTCAAAAATTGCTACTTGTCTTATATGAGGGTGCAAAAATTTTTGGTAGCCAAAAATCGTTTGAAAGCTAAGCTGTAAGCTGTGGAGTTGTATGATGTTTCAAGGAATTGCGTTTTTCGTCACTAATGAAAACAAGTGCCCCGTTTATTTTAATAAAATTTACGGTACGAAATTTTGATGAGCGTCATTCATAATAAAGGACACTTCCTCACAGCGAAGCGGCGATCAATGCGAGTGCGTGCCAAGATACTTTGTCTCGTCAGCCTACAACTCTCGGGCGGAGAAAACGAGGATCTAGGTCAGCATGCTTTCATCCTTTGTCTCGCAAGCACAAGACTCTCGGGCGGAAAAAACGAGGATCTAGATACCGTACCACACATTCATATGTCTACCATCTAGTGCTGGGCTGGCAGACAACAGCGCACAGGAATGCGATGACCTTGCAAGCAGCTGTTGTTGCCCGGCGTTGCCATGTAGTGCGCGGCGTGCCTCTGTCCGGCATTGCCAAGTCGCGCACACCTGCCGGCAAATGGAGATATCGCCGGCCGCCGCCGTGCATTTCCTTGGTCCTTGGGCGCGCAGAGAGCAGTAGTAGCCAATGTTATTCGTTTATGTGTCTATTATGATGTTTAAATGCCGGTAATAAGTGCATTGAAAATATATAAACTAAATTTTTAATGTTTCAGGCAAAGAAAAAAAATATTTTTCTGTCGGGAATTTCAAAATTAGTCATTTACTTTTTTTTCAAGATTTTGTACCTTCAAAACCATGACTCGTCTTATATGCGGGGTCGTCCTATATGCCGACAAATACAGTAATACAGCACTGACACTTCCAGGAAATTGAAAGCATCAGATTCTACGTTCTACTGTATCTTACAGCATACTCCTGTGGATTTCTCTGTCTGTTGATCGCAAAGACACGTTGTAGCACTTTGATAGCTTCTTCTTCCTTTCCAACTGCAAAGTAATATTTGGGACTTTCAGGTAGAAAAAACAATATACAGGCAGTCAAGAAGCTAGGAACGCCACATATTACCACGAAGAGCCTCCAAGGCTTGTAAACGACCCAAGGTAAACTGAAACTCCACTCTAGTGGGATAACTAGCCATGCCAGTCCTGGAACAGAACACCACCACAAGTCCATATAACTGCTGACTGAACTTCAAAATGTATAGCAACCAAGAAAAAAAAAATTACTTAGCAATGAAAGCTCCAGAAATTAAATTTGTATCAACAGAAAAACTACTGGTACTCTCATTTGATTATGCAAGTGTATTTACATCCAAAATTAAAGAATATCCATCTTAGCAAATGGGACTGGAAGATTTAGTTTAAGTGCAAAAAGTGTGGATTTGAAACTAAAAGCAATGTTTTCATTTCAGGTGTTTTCTGCAATGTGCTTTTACTTTCAAAATATCCTAAATTAATGCTGTATGTAAATGCAAACAAATATACTATCACAAAGGTACTAACAAAACACACACAATGTACCTGTTTATCAGTTTCTCAAGTGGTATGTTGGTTTTGTCTATGTTATCAAAGCTTGATGCAACTGACATTTGTAGTTGTATACAGTACCTTCTGCTTCTGTTGCTGCCGATAATGCCGTGTGTTTGGCTTATCTTAAATGTTTTTGCACCTTGTCTCTTCTTTCCCACAAAAATGTCATGTTACCTCTGTAGAATAAAACTCCTCCATTTTATATTAGAAAACTCTGTCTCTTCCACTTAATTAATTTACTTCACATTTCAAGACAACTATTTTTTTGTATACTTTGTTAATGTATATCACTGCAGCATAGTTTGCATAAGTTAGAACTTTCACCTACTTGTTTGACCTGGATTACAGTTTTGGATTTGTGCACGTAGTATAACCATAACATTATAGGTGATTCAGGATAAAGTGAGCACTCAAAAAAGCCCCGATTAATTTCTATTTTGCACCAGTTTATATCATTCTGCTGCATGTAAACATAAACATTGCCACGTGCTTTTATTTACATAGACTTGTACAATATTTACATTTACAGTACACTGCTGCAATTATTTTATTTATAATATCTGCTCATTAAATGAACGGGCACTGTATATGCTATACTCAATAGTAATCTTGATTATAAATACCAGCGAGTTAACGTTTTATAATACAGTTTTCTCTGCATCGACTTTAATTGGTTACGACACTCACTGTTGCAGTTACTTATCTCGTAAATTACGCGTAGTACAGTATATTAATTTGTAATCCAAAACCACCACTATAAACACACATGACCCACGCAATTCAAGAATTGAAGTTCTGTTCAGCACACTGCCATTAACGACGACGATGCAACTAACCAAAAAAATAAATAACGTATTTTCTTCATGTGTGAAACAAAAAAAAATGCTATTTCTAATTCCTTATGCTCCGGCTGGCGATCGTAAAAAAAAAAACATAACAGATAATAGATTACTAATGACTTCAATCATTTAGCAATGATATTCATAAACAGTTACTTCTAATACTTTTGAATTGTGTTCACCAGAAACAGATATTTCTTACACAATGGACGAACATACTCATCACTCAACTCGCTTTCAAGTGAGCGAAGCAGCAAAAACCTAACTCTGGTGCCACCTGTCTATGGAATTTTGAACTATGTCTGTGGCGCAAACGTTAGCGACAAAGTGTCAACGACAGTTTTGAATTCAGCTGGCGGTTTCATCACTTTGTGGTGGCACTAATAAAGTCAAACTACACAGTCAGTTAGGTATGATAATAAGATAATAAATAAATATTTGAAGTATATGGTATACAGAGAGGTCAATTGCATTTGCTGTTCTTTCACCAATGACATATTTCAAATAAGAAAATACACGGAACTACATGCAATGATTTGCTACCAACCGTACAAACAATAATGTAACTATTGTTAATGTTGACTAATATGCAGTAACGGCTAGTTATTTTATTTTAAAGGTTAAATCTTTAGTGCTCACTTTATTCCGAATGACCTATACAAGGCCTAACAATGGCCAAGAATGGCCTTGTAAAATCACTACCTTCTAAATACTGCATTCATTAAATGGGGGTTCACCACAATTAGTTTTCAAATGTTTTATCATCATAGAAAGCCATTCATGCTCTAAAAAATATAATTTACATCACATTTAACTTCATTAGATACTTTTTTTATTTTATAACATATATGAAAACATTTTTATCTTCCAGAAAAAGACAAAGGATATAAAAAGGCAGCCAATATATAGCAATGCAAAATGGTGTTTTAAACTATCATGTAGCGCATAAAATGCCAAAAATATTTACACGCCTTCTGGAAAGCTAGTAGTGGTGAGATTAGTAAGTAGCCTCTCAACAATACCAAATGACACAACACTGCAACAATAAAATCATACCCACTACGTTACATCAAGCACAAACTGCAAAGTCTTGTGAAAATTCAGTTCATGATAACTGATATGGATTTCTGCTACTCACCTGGTAAACTAATAATTCCAATGGAAATAAATACACAAGCCATCATGATTGCCCTTGCGCGAGTTTCTGTGGTATGAAATTCACCAAGGTAGGCATACACTACCGCTGATGGCCCACATATGCTGCAAAAAAAATTAATACGAGTTTTAAAATTTTATTTAACTTACAAAAAATTTGTGATGCATAACCTGCACAGAATTTACATAAACAGTGATTACTAACTTTTTTTCTGAAAATATGATACTACAGATTTATACCAATTTTACAATAAAATCAAACAACTGTATGTAAAACCAATAAAATATTAACATGATTGTGAGTGAACTACGTGTCCTTTTTCTACAGTTTACAAAATACATCATTTGGATAGGATATAAAGGACAGACAAATTTATTATCTTAATCTATGTTTCTTGCATAAAGAACTTATCAAGAAAATTGCATCAAGTTACAGTCATACAAAAAAGTTCAAAAATATTATTTTCAAATTATTTTCTTCAAGTGTAACATTTTAAACCCAACTATTCTGAGTCACAAGATTGAGAGTCTAATGAATACATTTCAATTAGGCCTATAACAGATACAGTAATCCCTCGTCAACTACAGCTTCTACAACCACTATTTCAATAATACATTATTTTTTGTAGATACAGTAGATTACTCAAATGTGATACAAATATTTAAGCATTAGTGGTTTTACTCATTTCACATTTATACTTGCACAGCTCAATGCAGACAGATTGATTGTGGCATGTACATGGATGAGATGAAATTCCATCTTAACATGTAAATGGTATTAGAAACATAAACTAAATGCAACGTGCAAGAATTTTCCAAGATCTCTTGATCATGGGACTAGGTTCACTCGAGCACCACAGATTAGCCAGGTTGTAAATGAATGTGTGCAATCAATTATCTTGGTTAACTTTTAGGCTGTAAGCAAACTACACTCAGAGCAGTTTGTGAAGGCTTTAAGTTGAAGGTTTAGTCTAGATCGGCTGAGTAAAATTTCGTAAATGTATTTTGTCTACGAAAGTAGTGAAGCATTTTGTTATTAACCCTTTTAACAAATTTGAAGCTTACAAATTACCAAATTGTTGCCAAACTAATCTTGCCTCGTACAAATGTTAATGTATGCAAGACAGCTCAGTAGAACCCCGTTCCTACTACCACTCCCACATAGCTGGTGGAAAATCGAGCCTTCCACTACGGCGAAGAGGTCCCAGCCCCACTGCTTCTGCCTTATCCACCTCAAACCCTTTGAATCCTTCTTCCACGTCTTCTACTTGGTGCTCTTCCTCCCCTCTACCCTCTCCTTAGCAAGCTGTCCTTGTTTCTTCTATTGCTGGAGTTCTTGAGACTGTCTCCTCCCTCACTTCACAACTGGCTTTTTGACTGGGAGCTACAGCTTACGCACGTACTAGTGTCCCCTCTTCCAAATAGTTCGCCCGTAAGTGATCTTTATGACAAAATCTCACCATGCCCCCTACCTTCACCGTAAATGTTACTGGACTTACTACCTCCGTGATGTAGCCTGGCTGCCACCGAGTCACTTCACCTCTGACACACTTCACTAACACTGGATCGCCTTACCATTCTTGACTTTGCATTCTTATACTCTGTTAATTCGGCTTCACCAGTTGCAGTTTGGTGCGTGGCTTTCTCTTTAAGAACATTTCTGCAGGTGTTTTCCCTGTTACCGTGTGAGGCGTGTTTCTGTATGCAAATAACCATTTGTCTATTGTATGCTGTAGAGATTGTGTACCTGTCTGTAGACTGCCTTCAATTGTCTGCTTCAGAAGTGCCATTTTAACTGTCTGGACTGCTCTTTCCGCAGCCCCATTGGATTCGGAATGGAAGGGGGAGTCAGCCTTAAGCTTATACCATTCGCTTCACAGAACCGTGCTAATTCATCAGATAGGAACTAAGGCCCATTATCTGCCACAATAATTTCTAGCAGCCCATATGCCGCAAATGCTGTGCGTATCTTATCTGTAGTTTTTTCTGATGTTGTGTCGTGCATGGGCCATATCTCCACCCACTTGGATATGCCTCAACCAGAATCAGAAACTTATAACCCTCTTTCTCTGCAAAATCAATATGCACTCTTTCCCCTACTCGAGACGTTTCTAGCCAGGATACCCCGAAACCTCTTGTTGTACTATGAGCAGAGAGTTGACATGGTGTACACTGCTTCACTGTTTCCTCTATCTCCTTGTCTAGCCCTGGCCACCAAACATAACTTCTACTCAACATCTTCATCCGTACGATTCCAGGATGACCCTCGTGTAGCATCTGCAACACCACTGACCGCAATACTGGGGGAATAACCACGCTGTCTGCCCACATCAAACAATTCCCTTCCACTGCCAATTCATCTTTCCTACAGGCATACGGCTTAAAGCTAGGATCACTGACAAACTGTGGCCAACCACACATTGTGTATCCCTTCATGACTTTCAGCACCTTGTCTTGGTCAGTTTCTCTCGCAATTTCAATGGCCTGGATTGGCAGGTTCTGAACAGGTTGCATTAGAAAAATTGGATGTTCTAAGGCCTGCATCTTTGGTAGAGGTAATCGAAACAAAGAATCGGCGTTCCCCATTTGCTGACCTTTTCTGTGCTCAATGGTGTAGTCGTACCCTGATAACAGCAACGCCCAACGTTGTAACCGAGCCGCTGCTAAAGCTGGAACTGCCTTCTTTTCTCCAAAGATAGTGGTAAGTGGACAGTGATCTGTGAAGAGGGTTCTACCATACAAATATTTATTAAACTTTTGTATAGCGAAAACAATACTTAAGGCCTCTTTCTGCAGTTGACAGTAGCCCTGCTCTGCTTTGGAAAGTGTCCTTGAAGCAAAACATATTGGTCGCTCTGTGTTATCAGACATCCTGTGTGACAGCACTGCCACTATCCCATATTGGGAGGCATCACTGGACACTACAACCTGTTTTTGTGGGTCGAAAGGTATCAGCACTGGTGGTTGAAGGATCCACACTTTGATGTCCTCAAATAGTTTCTGACAGAGTGTGTTCCAGTCCCATGATGCTCCTTGCGCCAATAAATTGTACAAAGGCTTCAATCTAGCTGACATGCAAGGCACAAATTTTATATAAAACTTTAACCGCCCCAAGTACGCCTTCAACTGTGATACTGAAGTGGGTGCCGGGGCCTCCTTTATTGGCTCTAGAAAGTCCTTTGCTGGTCTGATGCCATTGCCACTGATGATGTACCCTAGGAATTTCACTTCTTTCTCTAGGAAATGGCACTTCTTTCTCTAGGAAATGGCACTTCTTTTTTTTTTGCTCTAACGCCATACTTTTTCAATCTTTGCAAAACCCTTTCCAATGTTTGCGCACAGTCCTCCAATGAACTTCCTGTCACCACAATGTCATCCAAGTACGTGACAACTCTTGGGATCCCTTGCAAAATCTGCTCAATAACTGCTTGGAAAATTCCCGGTGCACTTGATAAACCAAACGACATTCTTCTGTAACGATACAGTCCTCTGTGAGTATTCACTGTTACCAACTCTTGGGATTCTTTTCCCACCACCAACTGTTGATAGGCATTCGACAAATCCAACACACAAAAAACCACCCCATTGGCCAAGGATGCAAATATAGTGAACCCTCGATAACTCTGACTAAAAGGGGGGAGAAGCTGTCCGAGTTACGATTTGCCCGTGTTATCGAGGGGTGTACGGAGAGGTGGGGCAATCAGTCATTAATCACAATAAATGCGAAGAAATTAGTACGCTATTATTTCTACAAGCAAAAGAGGCTGCAATAAATACTGTTTTGTATGTAACTATCGTATCAAGTTACGGGAGGGCCACCATGCAGTGGGAAAATTAACGTAACGTGGAGGACTACAAAAGACTGTTAAACAATGTGGGCAGTCAGATCTTTATTTATTTTTTATGCTGCTGCTTCTGGCTGATCCTTTTTTTTATCTCTGCTAGAAGCTGGCACCAGGCACCCTTCTATCACATAAAAGTTTTCGTCTGGCTGGCGACAGCCAATGTGCGTGCACGTGTGACAGAGATAAGAAATAATCGTTGGAGATAAGCTAAGGGGGTTGCGAGCGGAAGTAGTCAAGGTCAACCGGTACAGTCTCGTGCAATACAAATGCCGCACGTGACCACACGCATCTCACACAAGCTGTTTACATTGAAAAATACCTTACGTCTGTATATCACAGCGTAGTGGCAGCAGCCAACTGCTAGCCTGATAGTTACTCTACCCTCCTTCAAAGTTACAAAGGTATAAAAATAATTTTCCTCCTATACATGAATAAAAACGGTACTGTAATTAACAATCCTTCTGGGTCACTGTACATTATGTGAACACATTTTAACACTACTAATTTTAAAATTTAATTTTATGTACCGTATGTAAATTACATCATAGAACACATAATTTACAGCTGTATTCTTACACAAATTGTCATATTATAAAGCAATAAAATTTTAATCATGTTCTACAGAGTTACCGTATTTACTTGCGTAATCGCCGCATATTTTTGACCAAATTTTAGGCCCAAAAAATGAGGTGTGGCCATTATAGAGGATTTTCAAAAAATTACCTTCTAAATTTTTTTTTTGGTGTAGAATATAACAAATGTACATTTTTTCTATATTTACTCGTTCATAACGTGAACATTTCTTCTAAAATAAAGAAAAAGATTTTGTCGGTGTATGGTAAAATGGAAAAATTAAGACTACAAAATCTTGTTAATCCATTCACGTGCGTCACTCAATGAAAATCGTTTAAAATTATTCCGCATAAGACGTTTATATTTTACGGTCCATTATATGTACGCTATTATTTCCCGTGAAGTAGTTTATAAACAAATCCAATTCACACTTAAAACGTTACAACTCTCCAGACGCAGTTACGTTATCAACAGAGCATCATCAACAAGCGAGCGTGACTCATCGTGTCCGGGTTGGGCATGGATGTTGTGTTGTTCTTTCACCACCCACATCGGCTCTTGAAAACATTGTTGTTAAAGGGGCGTAAAACCTGCTCACCAATTTTTCTACATCGCAATGCAAAGCAATGATTTCTAAATTTTCTTTTTAATGTCCGGGACAATTTGTTTTGCAACCCTGAATTCATTGTACATACCAGAACAAAATAATTTTCTGTTTATGTGTCATTGTAACCCGTAGTTACAGATATTTCACAAGCACCACATTGAAATGTTTATTTACGACACACGTGCGTGCCTGGCTCGCACGACAAAGAGGGAGGAAAGATAAAGAAG
Source organism: Medauroidea extradentata (assembly GCA_003012365.1). Taxonomy (NCBI): domain Eukaryota; kingdom Metazoa; phylum Arthropoda; class Insecta; order Phasmatodea; family Phasmatidae; genus Medauroidea; species Medauroidea extradentata. The sequence continues at coordinate 34,203 of PNEQ01003589.1, read as the reverse complement.
TGAGAGGTCGGCCTGTTGCATTGCATCTTTACTCACGCGTCGCGCACCTCGCTAGCAACATTTTACCACACGGAACTTGCCAGATATTTACTGTGGGATTATTAAAGGCTAAGTAGCGATGGATGACTTCGTTATAAAGTTTAATGCTGTTCTAAAATACAAAATGAATTTAAATCCAGCAGAAACGATTTTTTATGTCTTGTAACCAAAAAATAATTAATTAAAAATTCTGTCTGAGTTATCCGAAGTCCGGGACATCGAGGTCCGAGTTATCAATACATGGCAGGGACTGATGTGCCAGCTCCACTTGGGGATTCACTGTAAGCTTAAATTCTGCACATAATCTAATCTCTCCACTAGCCTTTGGTACGACCACCAACGGGCTTGCCCAGCTACTGTAAGACACTTTTTCCAATACTTTTTGCTCTTCCAGGTACATACTCCAACTCCTTTTCTACTTGCATACGGTACTGTCCTCGGCTTCAGGAATACCGGTGGAGCCCCTTCCTTGAGCATGAAAAAATTTGCTTGAAAATGTTTGATCTCCCCAAATGTACCATTAAAAACTTCTGCATACCTAACAAGTAGACCTTTCAACACCCTTTCCAGAATTACCTCATCCTGAGTTTCTTCAGACTGCTCTGGGTCCTGTACCACCACACATATACTGTTCCAATCCAATTTGAAATGTTGCAGCCAGTCTCATCCCCACATGGAAGGTAACCGCTGTTGCCCAGAGTCAACAACCATTAGGAGCAAGTACTTTTTCTGATCCCCTTAACAAACCTCCACATCCACGCTCCCCTTCACTGGTTACACCTCCCCCGCATATGTCCATAGCTTGACGTCCACCTTACGTAATGGAAGTTGTGGCCCATTTTCTTGAAAGGTGTGATTGGATACCAGCGTCACTGCTGATCCTGTGTCAAATTGCATCTCCAACGGAACCCCCGCCACTTTGATCACAATCCGGTATCCTGTCGACTTATGCTGCCCCTGCTCTGTAAACAAGTCATGCACACTGATCCTTTCATCATCCCTACTACCGCCCTCTACCTGCTGTTCCACTACACCATACACTGGAGCCTGCTTCTGCGAACAACATTTCCTGGCTAAATGTCCTACCTTAGTGCACGTGTTACACTTGTACTGAGAATATGGACACGTTGCTGCCAAGTTTGCCATACTACCACACCGAAAACAGTCTCGTTGGTTTCCTTGGCTTCGTGACAAACTGCTCATCGATGCCGACTTATTCCACACCCTCACTTTACACACTTCCTCTTCGTTCGCGGTGGCCTGCTGAGTTACCTGGAACAGCTTCTGTTGTTTCTCTGCTTGTTCCATCGTCGATGCCAACGTATACTCCGCCTTGATGAGCTTCTGCTAGATACATATGCTCCTCAAGCCACTGACGAGACGATCTCGCAAAGCTTCTGTCAGAAACGCCCCAAAATTACAGGTTGCCGCCAAATGTTTGATGGCGACTAAAAATTCGTCTATAGACTCATCCTCTTTCTGTCTCCGCCCGTGTCATTTTAGCCGTTCCGCTATCACTAGAGTCTTTGGGCTAAAATGGCCTTTCAGAACTGCCTCTAACTCTGCAAAAGTTTTGCTGCCAGGCTGTGCTGGCGCCACTAAATCCTGTACCACCCCAAATGTACGCTTACCAATGACTAGGGACAAGATTTTATGGTGTTATTTTAAGGCTAATTTCGTTTTTAAAACATCCAATTTCGGTGTTATTTCGGTGTTATTATTTTGTGATTTTATACACGTGAAATAAGTATTAAAAACCAAGGAAACTACATAAAAATATTAAAACAAACATGTACAAGTTTATTAAATATAATATAGGCCTACTTACCAAGGTTTT